>CM069451.1:31512427-31775938 GCA_035610835.1 Ophiura sarsii | reverse complement strand
GGATTTTTTTGACCATGTATCATATTCTATTTTTGATGGACGTGTCACATCTAGGAGGGCAGGTTGTAGAATCTAGAGTGAATCAGAACTCCCACTTCAATTGCAGGTATCTTTGGTTTAGTACCATGGTCTTTAGTCCCCTGAATAACTTCACATATTTATGCACGGATCTGTTTTTGAAACCAATTAGGATGCTCCCTCCAATTATATATCATGGCTTTATCTTTGGCTTTATCTTTGCTTTGCTTTATCCTGGCTTTAAATATGTTTTTGCTATTGACATGAACTTTTGCCTTTCATTTTTTTTTAGGTGGGCTAGTACATGAACATAGGACCATAGACATCTGGGCGCGTAGCGCGCCAAAACATAGCTATTTTTACGTTGATTTATGAACGTTCCAGAGTATTTCGAATTAGAAACCACATGTGCATATTGGTAACGCAGGGGTCTGGGGGCGAAGCCCCCAGAAGATTTTGGAAACTAATAAGTGTTTTAAACTTTTGTGACCCCCCCTCTGTTGGGGTTTTCAAAAACTTTTGTGACCCCCCTTTGCAGAGTATCAACACTCCCCCCCCCCCCCCACCCACCAGAGTATTTATGAACGCTCCCTTACCAAGATGTCAGCCTTTTAAATATTTTAACAAAAAAGTTATGGCAACAATTAAGGGAAAAAAAGAAAATTATAGAAGTCCTGAAAATGGTGCCCGAGGGGACCATTAAAACTGCTTTATTTACTTACTTGGACTTAATGATATTTGGATCATTCCACGTTTATTTAACTATGTCATAAACAACCTTGGGAGAAGTTGTCTTCATTTCAATAATTTAAATCTACCTTTTATTTCAACACAATCAAAATATAAAGTTATTCAAAATTCATAATAAAACATCGGTGACAGTGAGCACTGTAATCTCAAAATTGGGATCAATTTGGCTTGATAGTGTCCTAATTATCCAGGAATCAATGCACTATTAATTCAAAAGGTTAAATCAAACTTGAATACAAATACAGAAAAGAATCTGACAACAACTTGCAATTCCATGTCTTAGGCCTAAAAAAAAGAGAGGTTTGTTTGCCCAAACACGACCGACCCATAAAATCTCAAAACCCCATGCCTTTTTTTTCGGTTGAGATTTCATTTTTTTTTAAAATTATGTTTTATGTTGAAAAATATATGTATTAAATGATATTTTCACCTTAATTTGCCAAACTAATCAACTAAACTGCCCTGTAATTTACTTATTCCCACATATCCACCCTTTAAAACATTAAGGAGAAGCAAATCAAAGATCCTACCACTATTAAGTGAAACACAGAACCCAGTATGGTCTGAAGGTTTGTACTACAGGCTGCCAGCAGCATGTATTAAAACAAAATACATGTACATGTATTAGCCCTAACCGGACCAGCCAGGCTATGTTCGTACGGTGTGGAAACCGGGGGAGTGGGACAAAGTATGATTTTTTAAACCAAATAATCGCCGTGAAACCCCTTGGAATTGACCCCCGGAACCTCTGATCACCGCGCCGCGTCCCTAACCACTCAGCTAACCTGCCAACGCTCACCTGGGCAGCGATTTTGTACACACATCAGCTTGGTTGATGACGTCATTGAATCATATGCTATAAAATGCGAATGGACATTGTTTTTTGCTTTAGTGAATCGTAGTGTAGGAAGGTTAGGGTTTTAAAGAACATTCAAGTGTATTATCATCAAATTGTATAGTCTTTTTCTTCTCTAAAAGTGTCCATTGCCAAAAAAAAAGAAGAAAAAAAGTAATCGACCTACCGACCCACTTTTTTCAACTCTTGTTTGGGCAAACAAACTTTTTTTAGGCCTTATCTCTAACATCAAAACTCAAACATAGTTCACTATAATAATCAATAGCAGGTTCATTGACCTATACACATACCTAGGTGGTCAAATCCACCATTGGGATTCAACAATGGATTGTCAAGCAATCTCAAGTGGCCAATTTGCACCCCATTATTTCCGGTTTCGTCATGTCACAAACATGATGAACTTAACGCAAACACACGCTGTATCGGGCCTAATACCTAACTTACTCAACTTCGGTGTAAGAGACTAAGAGCTTTGCAGCGGACCACGCACACAGTGGGCAGCAGCGCGGACTGTTGCACTCTTTCCAATTTACCAACCGGAGCTGCCCAATACGCCATTTTATTCACAAAACACGCTAACAATCCACAATTAGAGTCCATTGAACCATCGATTACACTACTTTCCCGAATGATTTAAATTTCGTCCAAAGAACGGGGCACTTAATATAACCCTATTTTACCTATCTATGGCATTTTCCATTCTAACAAGTACTTAAAACTCCATATTTTGGGCCACGCATACGTTTTGGTGTGTTCAGAAATAGAAACAAAATGGTTCGTCACGCAGTTTCTCCTCAAAAACATGCTACAAATTCACAATTGAACCATCGATTACACCACTTTCATGGACGAATTGAATCTCGACCAAACCACGGTACCCTTTAGAAAACTCTATTCTATCTAAATATATCATTTTCTATTCTAACAAGCACGGCTAATTCCATATTTTGCGCCATGCCGCGACGTCGGGGTCGGGGTGGGTTGTCTATGGAAATAGAAACAAAATGGCTCGTCGCGCAATTTCCCCTCAAAAACATCGTATAAAAATCACACTTGAACCATCGATTACACTACTTTCCTGGCTGATTTAAATTTCGTCCAAACTTCAGGAAACTTCGCTATCTCTATTCTACCTATCTATTGCATTCATTTTTCCAACAAGCGCTGCAAACTCCATATTTTGGGCCACGCACAAGTTTTGGTGATTTTTGAAACCGATTAGAAAGCTCTTACCGTGCAACTTCTATGTAAAATTTAGCGTTGCTGCATTGCGCGTCATTTGGGCTACCAAATTTGGCTGGAGCAACTACTCTAAAAATGACAAAACGAAACTATATAGTCAGCCTTCGGCGACTCAATAAACGTGCAGTCGAAAATTGTGCTTGCTTTGTACACCATTAGTATTACTGCTTTTTACACGTTAACCACGAAAACTGTATAAAACATGGGTTTCATGAGACCGGTATCATTTTTACACGTTAAATAATATAGAAATGAGTTTGCAAAGAAAATACTGCTTAGTTACCGTGTTGTCAATCAATGATTTTTGTGTATTATAACCGTTGGAACATATAGGACCAGTTACCCCAACGATGGGGTAACTGGACCGTGCCAAGTAAAGTTTTTAGTTAGTGGTAATTGGCCTTTTGTTTGGATATTTTTTAACATTGATTATATGTTATATGTAAACAGTTACATGGGTGATATTTTCATAGCAATTCCATAAATATTTACACGAGCTTTAAGCTTTTATATCATGAAATATGCTTAACCGGTCCAGTTGCCCCATTCTCCCCTATTAGTTTCATGTTTATACATGTAATTTGACACACAAATGCATTTACTAGGAAAAATCACAGATCGTAGGACGTCACGTTCCATGACTGAACGCATAATATGCTTTTATTTTTTGTTTACGGGTAGGGGAATATGGGGCAACTCGACCGTGGGGCAAGTGGTCCGAAATGAAGGATTTTGTAATTGTATGGGCATACTGCTTTCTTTTGAACAGTACGACTTTTGTTGATACTTGACATATATCCTTACCTTCTACAATCCAAAACATTTGGAACTTTAGGGTATTTATACACATGTGATTTTCTCCAGATCTTTGAAGCCAACTCCTTGAGTGACTGATTGAAAATTGACAGATAGTATGGGCGATATATGAAGATGGGTTTAGATAATGTTTAATGTACTTTATATGATTGACAGATATGCAACAGTTAATAGATACATGCAGTACAGTCGTCTTAAGATGCTAGGTGCATATTGCATTTGATGGGTGCTATATTGTAGTGTGTTTAGGGACTTTCCGAAATATGATTAAAACCCTAGGTTATGATTGAAATGACCGTAAAATGGCGCATATTGCTAACTTGGGACATTGGTGGTTTGGATATGCGATCAATATTATCATTTAAAGAATGCTTCGACTTAAATCATTATCACGGGTTTTCATTTGGTAGAGTTATTTGTTTATGAATTTGCAAATAACAAAGTACACCATTTCTTATTTTATCTAAAGACACTCGTCTACTTGTAGGACCCGAACGCCGTAATATTTGCGAATTCAAAGATACTCGCTGGCTACAGAAATCTGTGAAATGGCTAAAAACAAAAATGCAGTTTTGCCTTTTTTCTTCTTTTGGAGTTATTGATTATTATGACAAATGGTGGTATGTTTTAAAACATTTTGGCGTAAAATTTATTACGTCACAGGCGTGTTTGAATAATGTTTCATCTCGACAAAGTGCTACGTCATTTGTTGGGGCAAGTGGTCTGAAGGGGTATGGGCAACTGGTCCGTCTGCAAAAACTTAATCAAAATTGTAAAATTCATTTTGAAAATTAGTTGTTAGTGTCAATAAAACATGACTCGGTATTGAAATGTGAATTAGAATATGAAATAATTCACATTCTTTCTACTTAGACATTTTGGGGCATTTCGGGTCTAATACCACTAATTCTGCTATTGAAGGATTACAATATGACATGAAATTGCTTTAGAATGGTTTAAAACCTCGGTATTATGAATTACATCTTTATTATATTTTGAATGGTGTCTGTAAAAAAGGTATTTGCTACGACGAAATATCATGATTTATGTATTTTATCCACTGCTTTTTGTGTATATTAACCGTTGGGTCATCATTGTCATATTGACTAACTTCCCCTGTAACATGAAAAGCTGGCTAAATATCAAGATGGTTTATTATAAGTACTAAATGATGATTATATGAAGTAAATAAAATCATTAAAGAAAGGGGTATAGGTTTATACCGTTTTATATAATAAACGGGCAGTCGAAAATTGCGCTTGCTTTGTACACTACTGCTATTTACACGTTAACCACGAAAACTGTATAAATCGTGGGTTTCATGAGACATGTATCCTTTTTACATGTTAAACAATATGGAAATGTAAAGAAAATACTGCCTAGTTTCCGTGTTGTCATTCACTGATTTCTGTGTATTCTAACCGTTGGAACATATAGGACCAGTTGCCCCAATGATGGGGTAACTGGTCCGTGCCAAGTAAAGTTTTTAGTTAGTGGTAATTGGCCTCTTCTTTAGATATTTTTAACATTGATTATATGTTATATGTAAACAGTTACATGGGTGATATTTTCATAGCAATTCCATAAATATTTACACGAGCTTTAATCTTTTATATCATGAAATATGCTTAACCGGACCAGTTGCCCCATCCTCCCCTATATGAACAGCACGGATTTAACCTAAAAACACAAACTCCTCTATTGACGATATTGACGATTAAAAGACAGTCCTGTATGGGGTCTTTACACTAGTCTAACTATAATGAATGTCTTAAATCTGTAATATAGCTAGTGAACTAAAACTTCAATAATTGATTTGTGTGTGATTACTGTCATAACTGTGTGCTATCTGAACGAGACAGATGAATGGGTCTGTAGTGATAACCGCAATGTGCGGGACAAAGGGTGTATCTGGCTGTGAAGAATACAAGTCTTAGCTGATAAGCTGTGAGTTTTTCAGTGCGTAAATCACACACAAATCAATGATTTCCTATACCTAGTGCAACTTTTCTGTTGCATGCGCGGTCATTAAAATCGACATAACTTTAAAAGTATCCATTCGATTTTGTTGAATGAGGTATCAAACTGCGGAGAAGAAATTTGCTCATTTAATGTATATCTCAGATTTTTGGTACCGATCATATATTTTGAATTAGCCAACCTCAAAGCACCTGGTCAGGGACTTTATGTGCTAGGTGTACTTCCTCTGCTGTTGCATTCATTTTCCCTAGGATGCTCGCCAGTGACTCTGCTAATAATTATATGTGGCTTTTTGATTGTTTGTTGGCAAAGAGCTTCCAACTGTGGAACTTTTTCTTCTGGCAGACTCAAAGGCATCTCATGAGAATCTCGTATCACGTGTCCCGGAAACTTGATCTGTTGTACCGGCTCTAATTGGGATTTCTTCCTATTTACCAACAGACCTAGATCCTGGAATAATTGCAGAACGTACTGTAATTGATTCTGGCATTGTTGGCTTGAATATGTTGAATGTGCTACGAGCACAGAAGATCGTCTAAAGATATCATTGTCTTCATAGATCTCTGGCGCAGGTGGGACATGACTGGTTTCATTATCTTTGTAAAAAGCCGAGGCGCTGTCTTGAACCCGAAAGGCACTACCTGAAATTCGTACAATTTGTTGCCCCATTCGAACCTGAGAAATTTCTTGTGATCTGCCCATAAGTTTGCTTTTTTAGCAGACTTTATGGGTTATCCTGGCATCTCGGCATTTTGGTGTCTGTGTTCTTGATTATATTTATATCTTTTGTGTCATGCATTTCTTGTATGTTGTATTTTGTATATTGTCGTTTTTGCCTAATAAACAACAAACAAACAAACAATATCGGAATCATAAAGTAGGCATCTCGAAGATCTAATGATACCATCCAACTGTCTTTTTGGACAATTTGCTTGACCAAGTGAATCGATTCCATTTTGAAACGCTCTGTCATACATACTTCACAGCTCAGCAATAAATTATATCTACATTTATTATTTTTACAATATACAATAACTGCGTTCAGACAGGCGTAAATTCGTATAGAGTAAGATCGGATTAACGACTGTCCATGTTAAACTTGCGAGTAGTGACCGTGTGGACGGCACCCGTGTTAACTAATCCGACCTTACTCCGAACCGATTTAATCCTGAGATTTCTCGGGAGTAATGCGCTTAACACGAGCTGCAGTTCGGATTAGCACGCCCGTGTGGATGCACTTAACACGGTCTCTGGTGTAAATGCGACCTTTCGATGTTAGGCATAGTAAAATAAATACATGTTTCCCCTCCGGACATTTAAAAAAAAAGGAGGAGGGAGGGTCTTACTATTTACTATTTTTCAATTTTTTGCTATTTTTTTCCAAGATGGCCGACAAGTCGAAAGTGACCAACTGACTGTGTCGGGGACACTCCTAAACAGATTTTCCACTATACTTGCCAGAGAAACAAAAAAACCCCATCTAAATTCAGTACATTTTGTTTATTATTTGTGCAATAGACGTGTTACCTGTAAAATGATATATGGTAACACTGTAAAGATTTGTAACTAAATGTTTGCATATATATTATTTTTCTTCAATTTGGGTCAAATAAAATTATATTGTTGTTTGTAGCCTATGTATGCCTGTGATCTGGTAAAGAAAGATGTTTCATTTATGAATGATGGATAAAATGACAAATAGGTTTTGAATGCTATTTAACATAACATGCATAACAGCAGTTATAATTTGTGTAACTCAATTTCAAAAATAAACAAAAAATGAAATAAATATATACAAACATTTACAAGTCAGTGTTTTATTATGTTACAGTCAAAATAATTCAAAACTGTATGTGTCTTGAATTAATGAAAGGATTTCTAAATTATTTCAACAAACCAAGATAAAATTATACTTGGGCATGATATAGGTCACTTGAGGAGTCGGGTAGGGGTCAATTGATGCTGTTTAGGTGACCAATTAAATAAAGCTCTAAAATATTAAATTTAAAATTCAAAATTTAAAATTTAAAATTATTATTATTATTATTTTTTTGCGGGGACGGAAAACATGGAACTTTTTTACTAGGCCTTACAACTCGCGCGGTTGTCATCGGTCAAAGGTCAAAGGGTGTACCTCCGATATTTACTCGTGAGCCCCCTGCGATGGTCGTGTTAACTTTGTCGGAAAACTTAAGAGTAACGTTGTGTTTAGTTCCGTGTGGACAACTGTCCGGAGTAGAGGGATTAATTGTGGAATTTTAATTGCTGTAGGGTCTAAATTTACGCCGATCATTTATGCCTGTCTGAACATGCCTTATATCGTTATATATTGGCTTATTGTGTGAAGTTTATGAACAAATAGTCGGTATCAGCCAGTAGGGAGGTCACGCTGCATGTCATATTTTGTTATACGCAAGAAAACAATGGAGTCTTAGTGACTGCAATATTTGCTAGAAATAGCTTCGGAAAATGGTCTATTTGGGCATCTCAAAAACTGAGAAACGTGTTAAAAATCATGTAGAATTTTAGAGGAGGGTCAATAACATCTGCAGAACGGTAAAATGAATAGTTTTAAACACGTTTGGTGACCAAATTGATGTCGTACAATGTCGGAAAATTCACGTTTTGACAATCCGTGGTCTTCAAAATTACAGGAATCCTAACTCATTCTAAACCTCACCAAATCATGAAATGAACCCTCGTCTACAAAAAAGTCCATGTACGTATTGCTCTATCTGCTTGGAGATAGCGAAGACCACGGAAACCTCATAGCTTTATACCACGGAATGAAATCTGCCATAGAGATTACATGGCGAAAATCGTACAGATTTGCACTGCAGACCTCTGTGTAGGGACTGTTGACAATAGCATGACAATAGCAAGGTCGTTTGGCTATTGTGTCTGTGCATGTTTGTGACGACTGACCCCGTTTAACAATCTTCATAGCTTTCATATAGGGCTTGGGTGACCTAACTATTGACTGGTATAGCGTGAGTTGGGGATACCGATACCAAATATAATTCACTTTCTCTATTATAGTCCAGAGGCTAACTCTCATACGAGGCCTAGTTAAGGCGAATCGTTCAACCGGTGTACCTTCTCAAATCTGATCACATAGGTAGTTAGTATAGACCCTCTAGATAAGTGCCAGGTAGTGAGTCAATCCTAATTGTGGTGTCACATTGTTTTTACGGACCTTTTTAAAGAACGTCTCATTTGATAGTAAAATTGCACGAGTTCAGGGTAGGGGAAACATAAATCATCATATCTATGCTTAATTTTAACCGAATTGTGTCATTATTGCATCAAAATATGCCAATTCATTACTGCTCTCACATTAATATTTCACTGAAGCTGTGTATCACACAAACAATTCGAAATACTAATATAACATATCCATTTGACAAAATATTACCATGTTTTTTACATACTATTTTCAACATTCAGCAAAGTTTATTTAGAAATAATTCTAATAAGTTATTTATCATTAAAAGTTGTTGTATTGGCAGTCAAACATGTTGTTGTCATATTGGAAATAAATTGGACATATAATAACTTGACATGTTTACATGCTGTTTTTTTCAAAGTGTCCCATAGAACAGTGGAATTTGATCGTTTTAGGTGAGCGAAAATATTAATCAACGAAAATATGTTATCTTGGTAGGCATGGATATGGTGTGAACTTCTCTCCTCTTGGTCCGAAATAGTTCTCCTCGACTAGCTTTGATTAGGGTCTTTCCAGACCAATGACATGACAAGAAAGCATTTCATTTTTGATATACTATTATACAGCTTAACCCATATTTGTGAAGTATGTCTTAGAAGTCACCTCGTAGGTGACTTGTATCTATTTTAATTGAAAGCATTTTAGGATTTTAGGTGCTTGCTTAAAGGCTAAAGTCCACTCTGGCTAGTTCACCCAGGGTGAACTGGCTTACTTACACCTGTTCAAAGATGAAATAGAGTTAAGAAATCTCAACCTTGAGATATTCCCAAAGGATATGGCTGGTAAGAGAGGACCTAAGGGTTTAACTCGGTGGTGTCCCCGATCTACGATGGCTCTCCCGACTTTTGCATTACATTCCAGTTGCCTGCAATGTTTGAGCCCAAGTTTGACAGGTTGAACTGGCCATGACGCTAGTATTAGTAAGTTCCACCCCAGATTTACATCCATCCAACACCATTGACCGCATGCTGGGGGACATTGAGTGTGGCAGCGTTGGAACTGGTAGCAAGCCTGTAGGCGCTGCAGTCTTGCCACATGACTTAGCACACGTGGTGACTTTCAGCCAGATTTGGGCTAGTTTTGAAACTAAAATCTGCATCTGCTCTTCGGATAATATTGTGATTTTTTTCTTTTCGAAATTTGAACTTTTGTTTTTACAAAATATGATATAGCACTAGTTTCTATGACAAATTGAAGTTAAAAGTTGGCATTTCTGAACACAACAACACTTTTCAAAAGTAATATATAGGGCTTCTAGTTACACCCAGACTAAAGAGCATTGAGCCATGCTTAGGACGGTGGAAATAGTAGCAAGCACGCTAGCAAGACACAGGTGGTGTGAAATAAATCAGATAAATGGCGTAGGAGGGTATGAAGTTATTACTCTGGATAAAGCATCAAAGCCGTGTCAAGAAAGTTGGATAACATACAGGGAACGGAACCGTCGGTCATTTAATGCTGTCTTTATGTTACTTGTCTCCAATCCAGTATCCTGCTTGAATATATAAATAAATGTCAGAGCAGGTCTTCCCGGTTTTCTTTTGCCATGCTTAGTGCACCAGTTTGGATACTGGCTCCTCACTTCTAAAACAGTGGCCAGCCAACCTTGTTCGTCTGTTCTGAATCTTCTGGCTTAATTTTGGGAGGTCACCATACACTTGAGTATTTGGTATATGTTGTTACATATCATACCAAATATACCAAATACTCAAGTGTATGGTGACCTCCCAAAATTAATCCAGTTGACATTGAGTACTGCTCTCAATGCTAGCTTCGCATCCATATAACTGAACTGACTCTACCGTTGAGGCAAACAGGCGAAGTTTGAATTTCCGATAAAGAGTAGACTTTCATATGTTGGTCATTTTGCTACATGTTCTCCATGCTGCTCCTTTGCGTTGCTATGTCCTTGGCTGTACTCTCCATCCAGGCACCAAGATATTTTAAATCTTGAACCTCCTTCAACTTGATACCATCATTTGTCTGTATAGATCCCTTCTGACTCTGGTTTTATAACATAAATGTTGTCTTTCCAGTATTCATTTTCAGACCGACTTTTGCTACTCAACTCTTTGCAGCAGATCTTGAGAATTTTCAGCATGTTGCCACGGTTGATAGTGTCAAAGGCCTTTCTAAAATCAATGTAGGTGATTACTGATGTTAGTTTGTTGGCCTTAACTCCTTCTATAAGCCTCCTCAGTGCCAGTATATGGCCCACTGTTGTCCTTCCGACCCTGAAGACGTTTTGATTGGTTCTCAAATGCTGATCCAGCTCTGGTCTGATTCTGTCCAGGATCATTCTGTTGTACGTTTTGGAAACAATAGAACTTAGGCTGTTACCTCGGTAATTTTCAGCATGTTGCCACGGTTGATAGTGTCATAGGCTGTTACCTCGGTAATTGCCTCCTAGGCTAAGATTGCCTGATTTTGGTATTGGAACTATGATGAACACAGACCACTGGCTCTTTTAAGAATTAATGTGATTTCCCCTTCCTCCTCGAACCTTTGGTGGATGCTTTCCCACCAGTGATTTCATTGACAAGTCTCCAGCTTAGAGCATGATGGAATTGAAATGGGCCGCTTCTACTTCCTTGATCTTGCTGATCTTCTTATATGACTAGACTAGTTTTTTTGGCTTCATCAGTTCTCTATGGGGTTCTGGGCCATCATGACATATAATGGTTATACACTAGTTAGTTAAAATCCATGTGTAATACAAAATATTGACAATCAATATGTTATATTAAAAGTAAACAATATTCGTCATGCTAAAATCATTTAGTTGGAAAGACTGAGTAAATCATTACACATTACAGTAGTCAGACAACTCAGTTATGTTGGCCCAGAACCCCTATAGATGATTTCAAATAAAATAAATACAAGCCACATATTATTATATTTTATGAACTGACTGCTAAGAAATACTTCACAAATATGGGTTAAGCTCTATAATACTTATGGTATATAAAAATGAAATGCTTTATTGCCATGTCATTGGCTGGAAAGACCATAATTGAAGCTAGTCGAGGAGAACTATTTCGGACCAAGAGGAGAGAGGTTCATACCGTATCCATGGGTACCAAGATAACCTATTTTCATTGATTACTCGCAATGATGTGACAATTAATATTTCCTCTCACCTAAAACGATAAGATTCAACTGTTTATAGGACACTTTGTAAAAACAGCATGTAAACATGTGAAGTTATTACCTGTCCATTACATTTCCAATATGACAACAACATGTTTGACTGCCAATACGACAACATTTAATGATAAATAACTTATTAGAATTAATTCTAAATAAACTTTGTTGATTGTTGAAAATAGTATGCAATAAACATGTTAATATTTTGTCAAATGGATATGTTATTATTAGTATTTCGAATAATTTGTGTGATACACAGCTTCATGGAAATATTAACATGAGAGAGTTAACCATTTGGCATATTTTAATGCAAAAATGACGCAATTCGGTTTAAAATAAATATATATATCATGATTTATGTTTCCCCTACCCTGAAATCGTGCTATTTTACTATCGAATGAGACACTTTTTAAAAAGGCCTGTTAAAAAAATGTGACACCACAATTTGGATTGACTCACTACCTGGCACTTATCTAGGGGTCTATACTAACTACCTATGTGATCAGATTTGAGAAGGTACACCGGTTGAACGATCACTTTTTTAGGGGTCCCAGCCTCTAGACTATTAGTAATACTTGGCCTAGTGCCAATTCTCTTTCGGTTTCAAATTATTATGTTAGTAACAATATCCCTTTTAAAAATAGTATTTTGGCAAGAAGTAATGCTGCTTTTGCTTTTTGAATTAGTTACAGTTATAAGCTGTATACAATATCATATAGTCATTTACAATATTGTAATTGCATTATTCCGTGCATAATAATTAATAAGTCAAAATAATATTAAGCGTCTAAAAACGTCATTGTCGTACAGATCGATACCCAATAGGCCAGTGGCCTAACTGACCTGCATCTTTAATATCTCTCAGCTGTGTGGAACAACAACCACACTTTTGTTGCCCCTAATAATCCGGGCTTAAAAATGACCTTGGCTGATGACCCGGTCTTTTTGATACAGTACACTATGATACAGTACACTATATATGGCCCATGGGTGGGTGATTTTAATAGGATGACGTTACCAACAATTTCAGTCCAAATCGCTCATGGGTTATCTGTACTGGTCGCGAATTTATTAATTGTAAACAACATTTGGCCAAACACATACAATATAATATAACCTGTTCTGAAGAAGCTGTTTGTGTTTTACTTGAATGGTAAGTAATGCTTGTGTTTCATCAATATGTATTCATGTTTAAAAGTGGTGTCGATATTATGCACGAATTTTTTGATAAACGATTAAAATACTCAAGGAAATAGGCCTACATGACGTAAACAGATAATCGTTGGATCTAATAAATAATTTCAACAAAATAATATACCGAAATAAACAGGGTGAATCAAAACAAACATGTGCACGTATTTAAACGGTCCCTAACCTTAATGTGTTCATTGACCCCCACCGGATTGACCAATAACATTGTTATTTGTATAAAAGCGTAGTTAATGTAGTTCATCACCTTAAAACCCCCGAAAGTAATCGACTGACAAATAAATATAAAATGTGATAAGTTTTGGAAGCTGAGTGACCACTCTTTTCACCATGAGGGTCCACTGTGGGCCGAAAATCGATGTTATGGGGGGATTTAGGCTACACAATAGTCTGCTCCAGGCGCGGATACAGGGGGGCACGACGGGCCCGCCCCCCCCCCCCTCTACCAAAAAAGAAGAAAAAAAAGAAAAGAAAAAAAAAGAAGGAAAAAAAAGAAGAAAAAAAAAAAAGAAAAAAGAAAGAGAGGAAGAAGCTAGTAAGAGAGAGAGAGGGAGCAAGAGGGGGAGAGAGGGAGCAAGAGAGAGAGAGAGAGAGAGAGAGAGAGAGAGAGGGGGGGGGGGGGGGCACATCACCCTCAGACTCCCCCTGTTCGAGCTTTTCAACAATCTATACTGAAAATTAAGAAAAAATCAGTATGCTTACTTCTTTCTTGCATTGATAAAAAAAGAAAATATTTATTGGAAATGAAGAGGTGGCTTTTCGATAAAATGTTGGTCAAAAGTATACACCAGATCGCACCAAATGAGTTCGAAAATTGAAAAAAAATCTACTTCTGATCCCCCCTCAGACTCCCCTGTTGGAGCTTTTGAATCATCTATACTTAAATCAAAAATATATCAGTATAATATGCTCAACTTCTTCCGTGCATTGATAAAAAACAAAATATTTATTGGAAATGAAGAGGTGGCTTTTCGATAAAATGTTGGTCAAAAGTATACATCAGATCGTACCTAATGAGTTCCCTGTTCGAGCTTTCAAATCATCTATACTTAAATAAAAATATATTGGTATATAATATGCTCAACTACTTTCATGCATTGATAAAAAAACAAAATATTTATTGGAAATGAAGAGGTGGCTTTTTGATAAAATGTTGGTCAAAAGTATACACCAGATCGCACCAAATGAGTTCGAAAATCCTAGGCGATTCAGCATCTCTTGTCTTCTTGAAGGCGGGGAATATCGCATACTAATCATCCCTGCTCATCCCTGGTCGGGATCCAAAATGTAAATTATGCAAGTTTGAACAAGATTTCAGCCGATTTTGAAAAAATTGTGGTCTTGTGTGGCGAACAGAGTAACGCGAACAGAGTAACGTGTGCCCAACGTTTTGGAAGTTAGGCTGTACGTTCGTGTAACTGTATTAGTTGTTATTCGTTCGTGACATATTTGGCATTATGTTGCAGTGGCGTAACTAGACTTTTTCATTTTGGGGTTGGGGGGCAAGAAGGGGCAGTGACTTGAAATGGGGGGGGGGGGGGCTCCTAATGGGGGCTCCATTCTACACCCACATCGATTTATTTCATTGGGGGGGGGGGGGGGGGGGGGGGGGCTCCAGCCCCCCCCCCCCCCCCCCTTTTGCTGGTTACGCCACGGATATCTTGTATTCGTAATGGGCCTTTTTACATGTATCCGATACGCGTGAGCTGGGCGTTAGATTGACGTGATAATTGACGAGAGGACGAGATGGATGACGTGATTATTGACTACATAATTGCGAGATAATTTACAGATGACGTGGTAATTGACGAGATGACGAGATAATTTCCAGATGACGCGATAGTTGACTACATAATTGCGAGAAAATTTACAGGTGACGTGATAATTGACTAGGCCTACATAATTGCGATAATTTACAGATAACTATTTTGCCAATACCACGTTTACGTCGCCCAATTGGGCTACTTTTGATTTTGACCAGTGTGCCGCGTGTTGAAAAGCTGTGGTGTGGTTTGCTAAAAATTGGGCTACCTTCAACTCGGAGTTATTTCGGGCGGTTCCTAACAGAGTAAATTGCTTCCTTCATTCGATGCCAAGTCTATCAGAATAAGTTGCTATCTATGCTATCTTCAGTAGATAGCAAGTAATCACAGTGAGTTGCTTTATTCAGTAGATAGCAAGTCTATCAGAGTTAGCTGCTATCTCAGTAGACACCAAGTATATCAGAGTAAGTTGCTATCTTCAGTAGATAAGATAGCAAGTCTATCAGATTAAGTTGCTATCTTCAGTAGATAGCAAGTGTATCAGAGTAAATTGCTATCTTCAGTAGATAGGAAGTATTATATATCAGAATAAGTTGCTATCTATGTTATCTTCAGTAGATAGCAAGTATATCAGAGTAAGTTGCTATCTTCAGTAGATAGCAAATATATCAGAGTAAATTGCTATCTTCAGTGATAGCAACTTACTCTGATAGACATGCTATCACTGAAGATAGCAATTTACTCTGATAGATTTGCAATCTTCTGAAGATAGCAACTTACTCTAATAGACTTGGTGTCTACTGAAGATAGCAACTTACTCTGATAGACGTGCTATCACTGAAGATAGCAATTTACTCTGATAGATTTGCTATCTACTGAAGATAGCAACTTACTCTAATAGACTTGGTGTCTACTGAAGATAGCAACTTACTCTGATAGACTTGCTATCACTGAAGATAGCAATTTACTTTGATAGATTTGCTATCTACTGAAGATAGCAACTTACTCTATTAGATAGCAATGGTTAATTAAATCTGAGACTAATTAGTCTCAGATTAAACATGATGATGGCGAATTATTTAAATACTTTTAAAGCAATATTGGTAGGCTTCGGTATATACTATAATAAACCTGCTTTTATCAGGATGTTCACAATTTTATCGAAATGTCTTTGATAAACATTTGAAATTGACCTTGAAGTATTAATTCATAGGAATGATAAACAATATTCTTTATTATTCGAAGAATCGAATATAATTCCAGTTCTGTAAAGATTTTACGGAATAAAACTGCAATATCTTTCTTTACGATAATTTGATTAAATCTCAGTTCCCGCCCGACATAGTTTTTGCCGCGTGGCGCCTATTCTTCAAATTTATCTAATTTATTGAATAAAGGTTTTCTGTTGTTAGATGCTTCATGTTTTATACTTTCCCGTTTGAATTTCTAAATTTAAGCAGACCACAATTGGTATTTTAAATATAGCTATTTTATTTAGTCCGAAAGCAGGTACACTTGATACCCTCCAACTTGTTGTAGTGCAAAATGATGTGTTTCAGGCGCGCTAAATTGTCTTAGAATATGTTAACGTAAATGTTTGAATTTAACAATTTCCACGTGGCTATAGTTTTACCATTTACAAAACATTTTTCAAAAACATTTCCCAATTATTCAAAGTCTTATCTCAAAAATTACAGAACCAATACTACTAGGCATGTTAAATTATAGCATTTACTAATCTCATAAGGTGACTATTGGGTCAAATATAAATTGCCAACACTTGGGGGATGTAAATGTTATTACATTTTTAAAATAATTCAAATTATAGTCGTCCGAAGATCTTAAACATGCCGAAAATAGTAATTATTTCGTAACATTTTTGAACTTTGACCTCTAATTTTACACAGACGATGACATGTATACAATTTTGTTTTGTATCCTAAACTCAACTATGTGTCTAAAACATTCTCCAAATCTGAAGACAATTTGTTGTATATTACGCCGTCCATGGCAATATGGTCTGACAAAGTTTCAGACGACAACAAATAACCAACCTAAAGCCGTTTAACACTTTCCACGCGGCAAGCATCTGTCAGACGACATTCCAAAACTTTACAAAATGTTTCAAAAATGTTGAATTAAATTACCATTTTTGCATCACCAAGAGAAATGCATCGAAATAAGTACAAACATGCCTGGTATTGGTTCTGTAATCCTTGAGATAGACATGGAAAGTTGGGAAGGTTTCTGAAAAATCTGTTTTATACAATATAAAACCAATAGCCGCGTGGAAAATGTTAATATTATGTCAAATTTAAAATAGCCAACACTTTGAGGATGCGATTCACAGTATTACCTTTGTTAAAACAAGTCTTTTTATGGTTTATGGGCGTGCAGAGTTCATCTGTAAATTATCTCGCAATTATGTAGTCAATTATCACGTCATCTGTAAATTATCTCGCAATTATGTAGTCAATTATCACGTACTCTGTAAATTATCTCGCAATTATGTAGTCATCTGGAAATGATCTCGTCATCTCGTCAATTATCACGTCTGGAAATTATCTCGCAATTTTCTAGTCAATTTACACGTCATCTGTAAATTATCTCGCAATTATGTAGTCAATTATCACGTCATCTGTAAATTATCTCGCAATTATGTAGTCAATTATCGCGTCATCTGGAAATTATCTCGTCATCTCGTCAATTATCACGTCATCTCGTCAATTATCACGTCAACTCGTCAATTATCACGTCATCTGTAAATTATCTTGCAATTATCTAGTCAATTAACACGTCATCTGTAAATTATCTCGCAATTATGTAGTCAATTATCACGTCATCTGTAAATTATCTCGCAATTATGTAGTCAATTATCACGTCATCTGTAAATTATCTCGCAATTATGTAGTCAATTATCGCGTCATCTGGAAATTATCTCGTCATTTCGTCAATTATCACGTCATCTCGTCAATTCTCACGTCAACTCGTCAATTATCACGTCATCTGTAAATTATCTTGCAATTATCTAGTCAATTAACACGTCATCTGTAAATTATCTCGCAATTAAGGTAGTCAATTATCACGTCATCTGTAAATTATCTCGCAATTATGTAGTCATTTATCACGTCATCTGTAAATTATCTCGTCATCTCGTCAATTATCACGTCATCTGTAAATTATCTCGCAATAATCTAGTCAATTAACACGTCATCTGTAAATTATCTCGCAATTATGTAGTCAATTATAACGTCATCTGTAAATGATCTCGCAATTATGTAGTCAAGTATCGCGTCATCTGTAAATTATCTCGCAATTATGTAGTCATTTATCACGTCATCTGTAAATTATCTCGTCATCTCGTCAATTATCACGTCATCTGTAAATTATCTCGCAATAATCTAGTCAATTAACACGTCATCTGTAAATTATCTCGCAATTATGTAGTCAATTATCACGTCATCTGTAAATGATCTCGCAATTATGTAGTCAATTATCGCGTCATCTGGAAATTATCTCGTCATCTCGTCAATTATCACGTCATCTCGTCAATTATCTCGTCAATTATCACGTCATCTCAATTATCTCGTCATCTCGTCAATTATCATGTCATCTTGAAATTATCTCGTCATCTCGTCAATTATCACGTCATCTCGTCAATTATCACGTCAACTCGTCAATTATAACATCATCTGTAAATTATCTCGCAATTATGTAGTCAATTATCACGTCATCTGTAAATTATCTCGCAATTATGTAGTCAATTATCACGTCATCTGTAAATTATCTCGCAATTATGTAGTCAATTATCGCATCATCTGGAAATTATCTCGTCATCTCGTCAATTATCATGTCATCTGTAAATTATCTCGCCAATTATGTAGTCAATTATCACGTCATCTGTAAATTATCTCGCAATTATGTAGTCAATTATCACGTCATCTGTAAATTATCGCGTCATCTCGTCAATTATCACGTCATTTGTAAATTATCTCGCAATTATCTAGTCAATTATCACGTCATCTGTAAATTATCTCGCAATTATCTCGTCAATTAACACGTCATCTGTAAATTATCTCGCAATTATGTAGTCAATTATCACGTCATCTGTAAATTATCTCGCAGTTATGTAGTCAATTATCGCGTCATCTGGAAATTATCTCGTCATCTCGTAAATTATCACGTCATCTCGTCAATTATCACGTCAACTCGTCAATTATCACGTCATCTGTAAATTATCTTGCAATTATCTAGTCAATTAACACGTCATCTGTAAATTATCTCGCAATTATCTAGTCAATTATCACGTCATCTGTAAATTATCTCGCAATTATGTAGTCAATTATCGCGACATCTGGAAATTATCTCGTCATCTCGTCAATTATCAC
This sequence comes from Ophiura sarsii, assembly GCA_035610835.1. Lineage (NCBI taxonomy): Eukaryota > Metazoa > Echinodermata > Ophiuroidea > Amphilepidida > Ophiuridae > Ophiura > Ophiura sarsii. Next base: position 31,756,543 of record CM069451.1, on the reverse strand, counting down.
GTCATCTCGTCAATTATCTCGTCATCTCGTCAATTATCACGTCATCTCGTCTATTATCTCGTCATCTCGTCAATTATCATGTCATCTTGAAATTATCTTGTCATCTCGTCAATTATCACGTCATCTCGCCAATTATCACGTCAACTCGTCAATTTAACACTTTCCACGCGGCAAGCATCTGTAGACGACATTCCAAAACTTTACAAAATGTTTCAAAAATGTTGAATTAAATTACCATTTTTGCATCACCTGGAGAAATGCATGGAAATAAGTACAAACATGCCGGGTATTTGTTCTGTTATCCTTGAGATAGACATGGAAAGTTGGGAAAGGTTTCTGAAAAATCTGTTTTATACAATATAAAACCAATAGCCGCGTGGTAAATGTTAATATTATGTCAAATTTAAAATAGCCAACACTTTGAGGATGCGATTCACAGTATTACCTTTGTTAAAACAAGTCTTTTTATGGTTTATGGGCGTGCAGAGTTCATCCGGGAGTTCATCAACTTGCCACAACATAGTAATTATTTAGTAAAAAATACAGCTTTAAACATTATTAGTTAATTTATTCATTTTATTTACCTTTCGAACATACATCTTGCAAGGAATGATGAACAATAAATTATTAAAAATAATGTAACATTAACAATTTGGAGAAAATTATCATAGTATGAATAATTATAGAAACAACAGGGGAACTATTCTGCTAATTAATAAAACAGTAAATACAGTCCCTACATACAATCATGTACATGCCTATTCCTACACACGACATGCACGAGACAAGTTTATTTGGACTGGGAGATCTCCACAACAATAGCTAGTGTCTGACGCGTGCTCTGTTTCGACGCCACGCCTTACTCTGTTAGGAACAGCCCGGACTCCGGGTTGAAAGTAGCCCAATTTTTAGCAAACCACAGCACACTTTTTCAACACGCGGCACACAAGTCAAAATCAGAGGGAGCCCAATTGGGCGACGAAATAGCGATATTGGCAAAACTATTATCTCGCAAAAAAGTCGCAAGAAAGTCGTCATATATCACGTCATCTGTAAATTATCTCGCAATTATGTAATCAATTATCACGTCATCTGTAAATTATCTCGCAATTATGTAGTCAATTAGCACGTCATCTGTAAATTATCTCGCAATTATGTGGTCAATTATCGCGTCATCTGGAAATTATCTCGTCATCTCGTCAATTATCAAGTCATCTGTAAATTATCTCGCAATTATCTAGTCAATAAACACGTCATCTGTAAATTATCTCGCAATTATGTTGTCAATTATCACGTCATCTGTAAATTATCTCGCAATTATGTAGTCAATTATCGCGTCATCTGGAAATTATCTCGTCATCTCGTCAATTATCACGTCATCTCGTCGATTCTCACGTCAACTCGTCAATTATCACGTCATCTGTAAATTATCTTGCAATTATCTAGTCAATTAACACGTCATCTGTAAATTATCTCGCAATTAGGTAGTCAATTATCACGTCATCTGTAAATTATCTCGCAATTATGTAGTCATTTATCACGTCATCTGTAAATTATCTCGTCATCTCATCAATTATCACGTCATCTGTCAATTATCTCGCAATTATCTAGTCAATTAACACGTCATCTGTAAATTATCTCGCAATTATGTAGTCAATTATCACATCATCTGTAAATTATCTCGCAATTATGTAGTCAATTAGCACGTCATCTGTAAATTATCTCGTCATCTCGTCAATTATCAAGTCATCTGTAAATTATCTCGCAATTATCTAGTCAATTAACACGTCATCTGTAAATTATCTCGCAATTATGTAGTCAATTATCACGTCATCTGTAAATTATCTCGCAATTATGTAGTCAATTATCGCGTCATCTAGAAATTATCTCGTCATCTCGTCAATTATCACGTCATCTCGTCAGTTATCTCGTCAATTATCACGTCATCTCAATTATCTTGTCATCTCGTCAATTATCATGTCATCTTGAAATTATCTCGTCATCTCGTCAATTATCACGTCATCTCGTCAATTATCACGTCAACTCGTCAATTATAACGTCATCTGTAAATTATCTCGCAATTATGTAGTCAAATATCACGTTATCTGTAAATTATCTCGCAATTATGTAGTCAATTATCACATCATCTGTAAATTATCTCGCAATTATGTAGTCAATTATCGCATCATCTGGAAATTATCTTGTCATCTCGTCAATTATCATGTCATCTGTAAATTATCTCGCCAATTATGTAGTCAATCTCGCAATTATGTAGTCAATTATCACGTCATCTGTAAATTATTTCGTCATCTCGTCAATTATCACGTCATTTGTAAATTATCTCGCAATTATCTAGTCAATTAACACGTCATCTGTAAATTATCTCTCAATTATGTAGTCAATTATCACATCATCTGTAAATTATCTCGCAATTATTAGTCAATTATCACGTCATCTGTAAATTATCTCGTCATCTCGTCAATTATCACGTCATCTGTAAATTATCTCGTCATCTCGTCAATTATCACGTCATCTGTAAATTATCTCGCAATTATCTAGTCAATTATCACGTCATCTGTAAGTTATCTCACAATTATCTAGTCAATTAACACGTCATCTGTAAGTTATCTCGCAATTATGTAGTCAATTATCACGTCATCTGTAAATTATCTAGCAATTATGTAGTCAATTATCACATCATCTGTAAATTATCCAGCAATTATGTAGTCAATTATCACGTCATCTGTAAATTATCTCGTCATCTCGTCAATTATCACGTCATCTGTAAATTATCTAGTCAATTAACACGTCATCTGTAAATTATCTCGCAATTATGTAGTCAATTATCACATCATCTGTAAATTATCTCGCAATTATGTAGTCAATTATCACGTCATCTGTAAATTATCTCGCAATTATGAAGTCAATTATCACATCATCTGTAAATTATCTCGCAATTATGGAGTCAATTTTCAAGTCATCTGTAAATTATCTCGTCATCTCGTCAATTATCACGTCATTTGTAAATTATCTCGCAATTATCTAGTCAATTAACACGTCATTTGTAAGTTATCTCGCAATTATGTAGTCAATTATCACATCATCTGTAAATTATCTCGCAATTATGTAGTCAATTATCACGTCATCTGTAAATCATCTCGTCATCTCGTCAATTATCACGTCATCTGTAAATTATCTCGCAATAATCTAGTCAATAAACATGTCATCAGTAAATTATCTCGCAATTATGTAGTCAATTATCACATCATCTGTAAATTATCTCGCAATTATGTAGTCAATTATCACGTCATCTGTAAATAATCTCGTCATCTCGTCAATTATCACGTCATCTGTAAATTATCTCGCAATTATCTAGTCAATTAACACGTCATCTGTAAATTATCTCGCAATTATGCAGTCAATTATTACATCATCTGTAAATTATCTCGCAATTATGTAGTCAATTATCACGTCATCTGTAAATTATCTCGTCATCTCGTCAATTATCCCGTCATCTGTAAATTATCTCGCAATTATCTTGTCAATTAACACGTCATCTGTAAATTATCTCGCAATTATGTAGTCAATTATCACGTCATCTGTAAATTATCTCGCCTATATGTAGTCAATTATCACGTCATCTGTGAATTATCTCGTCATCTCGTCAATTATCACGTCATCTGTAAATTATCTCGCAATTATCTAGTCAATTAACACGTCATCTGTAAATTATCTCGCAATTATGTAGTCAATTATCACATCATCTGTAAATTATCTCGCACTTATCTGTAAATTATCTCGTCATCTCATCAATTATCACGTCATCTGTAAATTATCTCGCAATTATCTAGTCAATTAACACGTCATCTGTAAATTATTTCGCAATTATGTAGTCAATTATCTCGCAATTATGTAGTCAATTATCACGTCATCTGTAAATTATCTCGTCATCTCGTCAATTATCCCGTCATCTGTAAATTATCTCGCAATTATCTAGTCAATTAACACGTCATCTGTAAATTATCTCGCAATTATGTAGTCAATTATCACATCATCTGTAAATTATCTCGTCATCTCGACAGTTATCAGGTCATCTGTAAATTATCTCGCAATTATCTAGTCAAATAACACGTCATCTGTAAATTATCTTGCAATTATGTAGTCAATTATCACGTCATCTGTAAATTATCTCGCAATTATGTAGTCAATTATCGCGTCATCTGGAAATTATCTCGTCATCTCGTCAATTATCACGTCATCTCGTCAATTATCTCGTCATCTCGTCAATTATCACGTCATCTCAATTATCTCGTCATCTCGTCAATTATCATGTTATCTTGAAATTATCTCGTCATCTCGTCAATTATCACGTCATCTCGTCAATTATCACGTCAACTCGTCAATTATCACGTCATCTGTAAATTATCTCGCAATTATGTAGTCAATTATCACGTCATCTGTAAATTATCTCGCAATTATGTAGTCAATTATCACGTCATCTGTAAATTATCTCGCAATTATGTAGTCAATTATCACATCATTTGTAAATTATCTCGCAATTATCTAGTCAATTAACACGTCATCTGTAAACTATCTCGCAATTATGTAGTCAATTATCACATCATCTGTAAATTATCTCGCAATTATGTAGTCAATTATCACGTCATCTGTAAATTATCTCGTCATCTCGTCAATTATCACGTCATCTGTAAATTATCTCGCAATTATCTAGTCAATTAACACGTCATCTGTAGATTATCTGGCAATTATCTAGTTAATTATCACATCATCTGTAAATTATCTAGTCAATTATCACATCATCTGTAAATTATCTCGTCATCTCGTCAATTATCACGTCATCTGTAAATTATCTCGCAATTATTTAGTCAATTAACACGTCATCCGTAAATTATCTCGTCATCTCGACAGTTATCACGTCATCTGTAAATTATCTCGCAATTATCTAGTCAATAAACACGTCATCTGTAAATTATCTCGCAATTATGTGGTCAATTATCACGTCATCTGTAAATTATCTCGCAATTATGTAGTCAATTATCGCGTCAGCTGGAAATTATCTCGTCATCTCATATTGACGAAATAAAGGACTATACAGTCCTGTATGGGGTCTTTACACTAGTCTAACTATAATGAATGTCTTACATCTGTAATATAGCTAGTGAACTAAAACTTCTCATCAAAAACAATATTTCAACTTAAAACCATACTATCAAATAATTATTATGTAAGTAAAACTGACATTTGATATAAATCATAATGAAAAGACTCAAATATACTGCCCTTTGATGGGGGAATTTCTTGTCACTTGATTTACATGTGTTCTTCATACAGTCTTCTATGTGAAGTAAATTTTAATAGATATCTTCTGTATAGTGGGTGTAGATTTTGTGTTTATGTGAATTAGTTCTATGGCCATTCAAACTTCACACCTTTGCTTCGCCTGTAGCGTATTAAATAACCGTGAGTAACATTTTGAATAGGGAGAAATCTATCTTTACACTTATCCAACCAGTCTCTACATAATACATTGTATACTATACGCTTTCTTCCGTCGCTGTATTGATTTTAATGGCATATTATGTGATCTTTTCCAGGGGGCGCCCTCTATTCATGATTTTTTTTAGAAAGTAGATTTTCTTACAGATTTACATTTCTGATCATAAATTATAAATATTCTGAGTTACAGAGCGATACGATTCCTAATTACTTCAAAATCATGGTTTAAAGAGTGAAAATAAACTGTCAGGTCTGCGCGACAACTCATTTTCACTCTAAAACCATGCTCCCTGGAAAAGATCACATAATATGCCTTTAAATGGGCACTAAGAGATGTGTCGGAGGCTGCGCCCTCAATTATGATAAAAACTGGGATAACTATATTTTTATAATTGTATTACATGTATGAACTTACACCTATATAAGGATTAAGAAAAATCAGCCCTCTTTGTACAAGAAAACGTCGATTCAAAAATGCTCAACAGCCGGGACGAGCATTTTACGTCCGACAGTATCCCCCTGCAGTACGCGTGATACATAACGCGAACCATATTTGCATAGAGGGCGTTTTTCAATAAATAGCGATGATATAGTTTTAATCAAGTTTTGCTGTGTTTTTGTTAGTAGAAACAACAATAATGGCAATTTTTAATGTTCATCTTGAATTCTGAAGTAAATTTTTAAACATTTTAAAATTTTCAACACCACTTAATGTCCCTTTAAGTATTACAAAAAAACTACCTCTGCTAGATCGGTTTGCATAGCCCAGTGGATTAAGATTCGCTTATTCGATTACAGGTTTGAATCCTTGTCCAACTTCTTTCTCTTGCAATTAAATAATTTTTATTAAGTGAGTAAGCTATGAGATTGGTGAAATGATTAAAGTAAACTGAAGTTAGAGAAGTTTCTCCCTATTCAAATCATGTTCACGGTAACAAATATCGCCTCCATGGTAGGCCTAAGCTATACTGTCCCTCTCAAAACTCACGGGTACCCATCGCGTTTCGCGTTTTCTTTACACTCTTTATTCCTTGGTATCAAAAATACTTGGCGCTAAAATACCCCCCACCCCCTTTTCGTGAAATCACAAGCCTTTTTTTTAATTTAACAGCCTTTTCAAATACAATTCGATGCATTTTAAAGTTAGTATGGTAAAGAAAACCTTGTATTGACTTTTCATCTATATAACTATCCTCTTAACTCCAAAAATGAAGCGCCTATGTAAAAATATTAACTTATGAAGTTGTTAAAACATTTATTCTCTTTAATTCGAGACATTGTTCGCGAAGATCGGTTAATAATTAAGAAATGCTACACTGAAAAGGATAGAACAAAGTGCAGTTTACATTTTCACACTTGGGTTTTGAACACGCATGACAGTAGTGTGACAGGCGTTCGCACCACAGTCAAAACGAAGAGGAGATCGCTCACACACACCAAATTTCGAGGAGATTTTTTCATAAACTAACAATTAGAGAAGCTCATCAATTTGCCTGGCCATATGGGGGGTTACCTAGTTTTTCTGAGCATTTTGGGGTACAATTCGAGGAGTTCTCGAAATGTTCGTGTACTAAGTATTTTCACACAAACTCCTCGTTTTCCTGTAGAAACTTCTCGTTTTGTAGGCATAGTATATAGGTACAATTCACACACTGCGCACACCCCTGTGTTACACAACTCCTCGATTGGCATGTTGGGTCAGTATACAGATATACATTCGTATGTGTGTATGGGCTGCATTGATCAATTGAAAGCATCCCCAATCTTGATCTTACTATTGTTCTGTATCTCAAAAATGAAACAACTCAAAGTTCCAAGTTTGGTAAGCTTGAAATGCGGCCCTTTACAAATGATGCACACTTCACCCCGGCTTCAATTTTTTTAAGAGTCGTGACCGTACCAGGCTCTGCCAAAATACAAAGGTAGCTTAACTTTACTTAACTTAACCCTGGCTTAGTTAAGCCATCACCATGGTTTAACTTAAATTTCTCTTTCACAAAACCTAGCTTAACTAATCCAGGCTTAAAGTTAAGCCAGGTTTAAGTTAGGCCACTGTTTGGGCTCCTTTTGGGCTCCTATGCTTTTTTTCTTGCTTTTTTTTGTATATAAAGCGCCACTGTGAACAATAGCCCAACAGACATTAACAAGGTTAATGACCAGAGTGATTAAAAATCAAACTGGTAACTCTCGAAAGAGAGCTCTGAAAGGCCGATCAATTGGTTCACTGCAACTCAGAAAATATGCATAAAACAAGACACACAAATGGGTAGAGTTTAAAAATGCCAATGAAAGTGACATAATAATAACATAAAAACCCAAACATAGAGAACAACATTATAGAAAAATAATAATATCTGGAGGTCTGATGGGCATCAAGAGAACCTACACAACAAACTTGGGAACTAAATCTACCAGGAGCTGCCTGTTGTCACCTGTTGGGGCGTGACCGTATCACCAGCCCAGCTGGCTACATGCTTTACAGGACCACCATCTCCCCAACCAAGTATTAACCTACACTTAACCCATGACCACCATACTATTATATGTATCAGTCGGATGTTGAAAGGACTTGAATGAAGGGTGTCATGAAAGAGTGTGAAGGCTATGACAAGTTAAGAGTTTGAGAGAAGATGACCGTGTACACGGCACTTGAAAGCCTGGATTCCAGCTGCTGAAATGTTACCAACAATATCATCTGGAAGACTATTCCATAAGGGAACAGCAGTGTGAATGAAGCTTCTGTCTAAGCAGCGAGTTCTGGCTGTCGGCAGAGAAAGAGCATGGACTGGCATTGATACGCTCGAACGGGTAGCACGGCGTTGGATATATGGTGCGGGAAGTAACACATATTGAGCTACGTTAAGATCAACGTCATTAACCGGTCAAACGGCAATCAAATTCATGCCACAAATGTCGTTTGCAAGGAAATATGCTGTTTTCCATGCTGGACTAGGCCTAAATAGGCTAAAAAACAGCATACCATGTGCCCAGATTTCCTTTTTTGGATAAAATATCATTTTTTCCCCTTCCTCCAAGCAAGAGGTTTTTTTATTTATTTATTGACAACATCTCATCACTTCTCTATACAGCATATTCATATTAGGCCTATACATTATTTTACATTTTAGCGTGAAAGTTCATCTGTGTTGGTAGACAATAATTTGAAAATTAAGCTTATGATCTCAACACAATGGTTTGACATACCTCGAATTTTCGACCGATCACATCGATCTTCACACCAGTCTTATTATTTTACATGTTTACATAATGTGTGCACACGTTTGCAAGTGTACCTGGAAAAAGGTAAGGCTACGGCAGTTGAGATTCCTTGGTCACATCCTCCGGCTGCCAGAAGAAGAGCCAGCAAAAAGATATGCTCTATACCTACCAACGCATGGCAAAAGGAGACCAGGTCGACCACGCACTTCATACCTTACGTAATATTGTAAGACAATTACTCGGGGACAAAGAAGGTGCAATTAAAGAAAAACAGATTGCCGCACTTGCTACTGATCGTCGTGCATGGAGAAATCTTGTAGTCGCCTGCTCTGCAGCCGACGGATGATGATGATGAAACATGGGAAATCAGAATATCGATTCAATGACGAAACGATTGACTCTTTTCATAATGGCACAATTGGCCTTTCCCAGATTATTTGTGTAACAATGGGGCTAGGGTCTCAATAATTCAATTTACTCAACGCTGACCGTGAACAAGTAAAAGTAGAACTGCATTCAAATTATTGAATTTAGACAATCATTCCAAATCAAATTAAAAGTATCTTGTCCATGGATTTACAAATATTATGGGGAACGATAAACAAACCCAACATAAAATTACTAAATTTAATATGATACTAACGAAGACAAAAAAGCATTCTCGGTGGGATTCGAACCCCCGGCCTTTCGATCATTAACCCAATGCTCTACCGATTGAGCCAACGGCGCACTGTACTGTTGATACAACATAAATATATTCAAATATCGTTTGTGAACACTATAGTATTACTATCCCATAAATTAGAAATTTAATAATACTTTAATTTATAGTTTTGTATGTTTATAACATAGGGTTCTCGCTTAAAAATTGATTCGATGCTGCTTCAGATTGTAACTCTGGTTTCATTGACATAACACCCAATTTTGATAGTCCAATACAGTAATAACTGTAATTAAAGTGCGTATTATATTACAGTTTTACTGTGCCTGTGTTATAACACGGTAGCATGTGTTACGGTATATTACAGTTGTTACTGTCCCTGTGTCCCTGTGTTACAGGGTGTTAGCGCCCTCAACGGAATAAAGCGCAATAACACTGACAATTACAGTATACGTACAATACGTATACTGTACGTATTTTATATTTGACACCTTTGAAATGATATTGATACATAATTATTTGCCAAGACACTCAGGGGGTTGGTGGTACAATCATAAACAATCATAAACTATTATAAGTATTGGATATCCAACAATCTTAAACTATAAATATTGGATATCCAACATTCTTAAACTATTTTCGTTAAGTGTTATTGCGATTTATTCCGTGCAAGTGCGGCGGAAGTGTTATAACACAGGGTACAGTAACAACTGTAATATACTGTAACACGTGTTACCGTGTTATAACACAGGCACAGTAAAACTGTAACATAATACGCACTTTAATTACAGTTACTACTGTATTGGACTATCAGAATTGGGTGGACATATAGAATGACTGTACGAAACATTTCTAGATACGGATTTCGTTCACATTTGATGTTTGTAGCCACTCTTCGGTATTGCGTCATGGGGGTTTATATGATACGTGTACGCGGAACTCGGGTATGTAGCGAGTCATGTGACTTTTGCCCAGGGCAAACCCTTTAGATTCGGAAAGGCCTTTAAGAATAACTTTTTAAAAGCCGTAGTTTGATCGCGAGATCGCGCCCTGTATATCAGAGATAAAAAGGTGCTATATGCTGATTATCTACGGTATAGCCTTTAATATACAATGTATAACCTGTTTTGAACGGAGTTTGCTGTTTGTGTTTTACTTGAAAGGTAGGTAACGTTTGTGTTTCATCAATATGTCTTCATGTTTGAAAGTGATGTCGATATCATGCACGGGAACAAAGTTTTTGATGAAAAATAAAATACTCAAGGAAATACTCGTTGGATCTAATAAATAAATTCAACAAAATAATATACCGAAATAAACAGGGTGAATCAAAACATGTGCACGGATTTAAACGGTCCCCAACGTTAATGTGTTCATTGACCCCCCCCCCCCGGATTGACCAATAACATTGTTGTTGTTTGTATAAAAGCGTAGTTAATGTAGTTCATCACCTGAAAACCCCCGAAAGTAATCGACTGACAAATAAATATAAAATGTGATAAGTTTTGGAAGCTGACCACTCTTTTCACCATTCTATGGGGTTTAGGCTACACATATTGACATGCTTAGTTACTTTCATACCAGCGGAAACAGAGCGGAAGTAAGAACCGGACGTAAAAGTCACACTGTTGTGAACAGAGCTAACGTGTGCCCAACGTTTTGGAAGTTTGGCTGTACGTTCGTATAAGTTGTCATTCGTTCGTGACATATTTGGCATACGTTGTATTCGTTAGCGGTTCGTAGGGGGTTCATAGGTGCGCTGTGGTCTAGGAAAATGTTGAACATGTTCAAAATTTTGAGCGGATGACGACGTAGTGATCAGTTATACATCCATGGTTATACGGTATGTATACGTTGAGCATTCGCTGTGTGAACGTTTCACACATTGGGTGTAGGTTTCAAATGTTCAACATACTGTTCCTATTTTCATTATAAAGCATTCCGTAGGAAAAATGCATTATTAAGGAAAAATCACCGATAGAGGGCGTTCCATGAAAAAGATCGCATAATATCAGACGACGATGGACACGAACGGCCGTTAATTTTGAATTTCCGTTGGTTTTAATGTAACCCATTTGGTGCGATTTGGTGTGTACTTTAGTAGAATGCAGCCTATCTATGTAGGTAAAAAAAGTAATTTAAAGTAAGTAATTTAAAGTAAGTAAAAGTAATTTTATTTTCAAAGTGTTTCATGTATAGTCTTCATTAGCTCAACCGGCAGAGGGCCGGCTTCACATTCATGAGGTCAGTGGTTCGAATCCTGCAAATGGTATATGTTTTTCTGTTTGTTAATACACTTTATTTTCAAAAATTGACAGGATTGCTTATCGTTCGCTATATTATTGAATGTTGAATTATACTTTTTTTCTTTTCCAATTTCACTGCGATAAAGAATGTCCTGTAAATACAATTGTGTTGACTATTACTTTAGATCCGTTCATTGAACTATGGGGGTCAGATAGATATTCCGAAGTGTTATTTCTCATTACGGTTTTTATTCCGAAAGGTCATTTCTCCGATAGGTCTTATTCCGAAGGGTCATTTCTCCTACACGCTATTCAATGGAAGTTCAAAATTCCGAAAGATTTTTCTTCCTATAGGTTTTTGGTCCGAAGTTTTTCAACCTGAAAGGTCAATATTCCGAACAGTTTTTACTCCTCGCGGTTATTATTCCGAAAATCATTTATCCTACAGTTCTTTGATCCTAAGGGTCATTACTCCGAAACAGCATTGCTCCTAAAGATTTTTGCCCCGAACAGTTTTTACTCCTCACGGTTATTATTCCGAAAATCATTTATCCTACAGTTCTTTGATCCTAAGGGTCAATACTCCGAAACTTCATTGCTCCTAAAGATTTTTGCCCCGAACAGTTTTTACTCCTCACGGTTTTTATTCCGAAAGGTCAATATTCCGAAAATTCGTAATATTGACCTTTCGGAACAAAAACCGTTAGGAGAAGAAATCGTCAGGAGTTATGCTCTGTCGGAGCAAAACCCGTTAGGGTAAAAAATCGTTAGGAGTTAGCGTTAGGGTTATGGTTAGGGTTAGGGTTATGGTTAGGGTTATGGTTAGGGTTATGGTTAGGGCTAACCCTAAACCTAAACAGAAGGTCGTTTTTCCGAAAGGCCATTGCTCCGTTAGGTTTTTGGTCCTAAGGGTCATTTCTCCGAGAAAAAACCTTTCGGAGAAATGACCGGTAGATGTAAAAACCGTTTTTTCAGATATTTTTCGGAGAAATGACCCTTAGAACCAAAAACCTGACGGAGCAATAACCTTTCGGAGAAATGACCTTTCGGATCAATTAACGTTCGGGATAATAACCTATCGGAATAATGACTTTCGGAGAAATGACCCTTAGGAACAGTTACCGTTCGGAATATTTATCTTCGGGATAAAAACCGTTCGGAATGAAAACCTTTCGGATCAATTACACGTCGGAATACCGACCTGCACCTGAACTATGGCCCCTAGCTAGTCTATTAGTGAACATGATCTGCGAAGGCCAATTGTTATGCAAATAAGAAGTCAGTCGGCTTATGTCCTTGAATCGATTTTCTTATTTCCTACACCACCGATATTTGTTTTTTGCTCCAAATTCAGAAAAGAGAGTTGTAGCTTCAAAACTACATTACGCGGTTCACGGCTTTCACGGGCTGGTATGGGCGACAGTATATTTTGGCGTAGATTTGATAACGTGCTGAACTCATCATGCTCATTGCTACGAGAGCGTAATTATAAAACGCTGGCGTAAGTGTCCTAAATTCTGTGCTGTTCCCTAGAGCCAAGGCAAGCTAGAACCTACGCTCTGACCATGCAAGCCCGGCATGCAAGGCCAGATGAAGTACTAGTATGCATGTCTGTTCACGTCGCATAGTGCAAGAACCAGGGTACCCAACATGTAATCGTACGGACCTAAACAAAATTCGCAAAATCCTTTTGGTGGTAACTACAGGGTGTCCCAAACCAAAAGTTTATGCACATTTTTGAAGAGCCATATCTCATAAAATATAAATCATATGGTATAAATTCACCCATATTTTGATAGACGAGATTTGGAAAATTATTTTGATACCAAACACAACCCTATTGGTGAACCCACAACATTATAAAATTGGGTGAAAGTTTGTGGCCGTGTGCCAGATCCACCCATACCAAGTACCACACATTGTTGCTAAAATCAGGTGCGCATAAATTAACGGTATGAAAGCAACGTTGCGCATTAGTCACAGTTCACTACTTACCTTGCAACATTAATGTTACTAGCGGGCATCCGCGCTTCGCGCGGACCCGCTAGAAGATTTCATGGGAGGTAAGTAAACAAAGCGTAAGCAAATTTGATACAATATCAAGAACATGTCCTACTTGTATACATAATCCAGACGGTCCCTAAATAATCCGAATATCGCAGGTGCTTTTGATAATCCAGGTATACATGTGCCTTAAAGTAGGTAGGCCTACCTTTGTCTTTCCAGATACCTATGGAGGCCTACCATGTGACCTGAAATGCAGGTACCCGTTGTCCCATTATATCCAGGGACCCCATAGGCCTAAGCCCTATCCCTAATCCAGTTACCACATGTGCCCTTAATGGCACGGGATACCACATAATCCAGGTACTGCAGTGTGCCGTAATATCGAGATACCCAGGTGCCTTACTGTATCATTCAAGTAACTTGAATTAATCGCGGGTGCCGAAGATAGCGGGCTGTAATAGTCATACCACAATAGGCAGAGGTGAGTAATATCAAAGCGTCATAAATGTTTATATAAATATCAAGAGTATGTCCTTATTCAGGTACCCAGGGCAGGTAACTAAAGTGCCCTTGATATAATGTAAGTGACATGGTACCCTTAATACACCATGCGTCTAGGCCCAATGTGCTCTTAAATAATACAGATACCCATCATTCCTAATCCAAGTACTCCACGTGTTCTTAATACACCGGTTGCCCATAGGCCTAGACCCTACCCCTCACAGACGGCCTTAATAAACCAGGGACCGCATTTGCCGGCATTATATCCATACCAATATACCCGTAGGCCTATATACCCGTAGGCCTACTATATCCAGTTTATGATGGAAAGCGCAGGTATAGGTGCCGAAGCTATAATCACCCCATGTAATTTAATAATCAAGATTGTGTATTAGTGGTCCAATATAGGACCTCCATGGACTATGTGGTTTATCTTGAATCGAATATTAAGGGCACCCGTGATAACTGTGTATGCGGCTATTAGGGCCTACGTGGATTAATAAGGACACCTGAATGGTTATTCAGGTGTACAGGTTATTCAGGTGTAGGAATACTTAAAATATTCAGAGCATCTGGATTGCCTTAATATCCCCTCCCCCAGTTACCCCCTGTCAGCTCATGTCCCTACCCATTTTGTACCCCAAATAATACAAAAGTTGTATTTTAATATCAAAACTGAAAGTAACTTAAAATTAGCTTTAAAATGTCTCCCCCGATTCTTTTATTGCCCCGCCACCCCGTTTTCCTCCTTTAAAATGTTGATATGTGTGCCATCCGGGTTTTGTTTGGCCTATTTAAATACATTATTCCTCCAATAGGCATGTAGGGCCTAAACGTATGTAGTCCCTCTGTCATGTTTGTTGTGTTCTAAATAAGGCCTTCCAAGATACTACCTAATACACCCTTAAAATCCAGTTATCACAGGTGGCACACCTGCGCATAATTTGAGACTATCTGCGTTTTATAGTGAACCCGTAATCCAGATACCACTGGTGCCCTTACTAATCCAGACACTCTATAATAATCATGATAATATACTACACGTTCCGTTTATCCAGATGCCCATGTGCCCTTATATCCAGATTATCAAGTAAGGGAAGTGCGGGGAGGAGGAGGTGGCTTTAGGGTATGATGGGGCAATACCGCACGTTCCGTTTATCCAGATACCCATGTGGCCTTAGTAAAGCCGCCTTACTATATCCATATTATCAAGTAAGGGAAGTGCGGGGGAAGGGGGCTTAGACCTTAGGGAATGATGTGACAATCCCGTAACTTACGTGCTATATAAGCCGCACGGCGAATAAGCCGCAGCACCTCAAATTAAGATTCAGACCTCATCGTATACAGTAAGCCACACCGCTGTATAATAAATCGCACAAAGAAAATAAAAGGGGTGTGTGTGGGGGATGGGTGTGTGTTGGGGGTGGGGGTCGACCATGATCCACCAGCCCATAGCTTCATGACCAGCCATGGGGTTACAACTGCATGAGTGACTCCATCAAATGTATTTTCCTTCAGCTACTTCAGTCACTTTAAATATGTTATCCTGGATACGGTTTGCGCCTTGCTCCCAGTTTCTTTATTAAAATAAAGCAAAGGTCTTGGCTTTATGATTAACTAGCGGGAACCCGCGCTTCGCGCGGGCCCCGCTAGTAGTGAGCCTCCCCCTCCCAGCGGTTTGTAGGGGGTGGTCTTTTTTTTGGTACGCGGTCCCAACATATCATGTATCATCATTTTGTATGCCCCCCCACCCCCACCCGCTCAACGAACGTGATTATTGTTATGACCACCCCCATGCTCAGGCCTATCTAGAATGGTTAAATTCGGAATATTGGGGGGAAAGTTGATGCGGAAGGGAAAATTATAAATAAGGGAAGACAAATGTAGAAAAAATAAAAATAAAAGATTTTTTTGGACTAAAATTTAGTTTTGACCACCCCCCCCCCCCCCCCCCCCATGGCAATGGTTTTTTCACTCCTCCCACCCCTATTTTCCGTGTAAAAACACCGACACCTCCAATGATATTTGGTACCTCCGACCCTGGCCCTCTTACGAAGAAAATGACAGCCCCCTAACATAATCCGTAACATACCATGTGCAATTGATAATCAAGGGCCCCTATGCCCTTACTATGATCATGGGGGGTTGGGACATTAAGTGGTATTGACATTTTTTATTTATTTTTTATTTACTTCAAAATTCAAGATGAACATTAAAAATTGCCATTATTGTTGTTTCTACTAACAAAAACACAGCAAAACTTGATTAAAACAATACCATCGCTATTTATTGAGAAACGCCCTCTATGCAAATATGGTTCGCGATATGTATCACGCGTGCTGCAGGGGATACTGTCTGACGTAATATGCTGATCTAGCCGAGATCAGCATTTTTGAATCGACGTTTTGTTGTACAAAGGCTGATTTTTCCTTAATCCTTATAGGTGTAAGTTCATACATGTAATACAATTGTAAAAATATACAAATCCCAGTTTTTATCATATATTTTTGTAATTGAGGGTGCTGCCTCCACCACATCTCTTAATGCCCCTTTAAGCGTTAAATACGGAACAAATAATGACACCAACAATTACGGTGCCGCTCTCGGAGATGGCCATGTTGAGCCGAAGTCCAGGTAGGTGATTGGGCATCTCGCTGGGCTGGCGTTGCGCTCTCAACGCGGTGGGGCTCAATAACCAGTACCCATTTGGGATGGGGGTGTATATAGCAAGAAAGCCGTATAATAACGGGGGAGTAGGACACGGGACAAATAATGACAAAATGATGTGTGCGGATGTCTAGGTGAGCGTGCATAATGCAAGGGGTCGCGCTCCCAAATAACTTTTCGAGGTCTATGCATCTTTAGGCCTATGACTCCAGTTCTATTTTGTATTGACACCCCCCCCCCAATTTACAATGGTATGAATTTCATGACCCCCTGCCATATTTTTCTTGTAAAAACACGACACAACCAATGATATTTGGTACCTCCGACCTCTTACCGAAGAAAATGACAGCCCCCTAACATAATCCAGATAATGATATACCGTATACCATGTGCCATTAATAATCCAGGTACTTCATGTACCATTCCTTGGTGCCCTTGATTATTCATGTTTGATTTATACCAGGAATGACTTTCATGGACTAATAAATCTATCTTGACTGTATTTTCTGTGAAATAAACCATCATAGAACTTTACTAAATCATACTGTAAAAGCCAATATTTTCGTGTAAAGATATTTTCGCGCATTTTGATATCATATAGACATTTCGCGAATTGTTTTTAGCGGGCGACCTTCTGGATGCACTGCATGAATGTTGAAAACAATATTTTCGCGTGTAAAATTATTTTGCGCGAAAAGCGCGAAAATAAAACCACCACGAAAATGTCTGCTTTTAGTAATGAATAAATATCTGCTTTTAGTAATGGAAATCAGCTTCTTAACATAATTTGCTTCGATTTACATAAAGCATTTCCGATGAGTATTCTGTTGCGATCGTAGCATGCAGAAACACACTGTAAACGGTGTCTATTTGCACTACGAAAAAACGGGGACAATCCGCTCAGCCTCTTGAAAATAAGTTGCCGGAGCACACTCCGTTTATTTCAACGTATTCAAACCTTGATTTTGAAGTTATTAAAAATCGTAATGGCTCTGTTACTTCATGTACTTGGAAGATCTTCATGATTTATGAAAACAATTGCAAATCTGCAAGAAAATATGTTTTCAAAGTAATCCAGATCCTCACTATGGCCTTATCCCATACCCAATTCACCTTTAAAATCCACATCACAGATGCCTAGTCCAGATAATATATGCCCTTAAATCAAGATAGGCCTACCCCGTGTGCATATTATATCCAGTTACACGTGATTCAGTCGGGAATTCATTAGGAAAAGGGTCTTAGTTTTTTATAGCCTTTTAGTTGTATTAGTTGGCGGGCCAATGATCGGAGCTCGCATCGTGATCATTATTTTATGGTATCCAGTCTAAAGCACTTGTGCCATATCCCGGCTTATTTTTTGGCCAAATAACATTAAATTATTCCTTCAGTTTATATTTTTATCCACGCATACTCACACCGTCGCTATCCCTGCATTTCCATTATGAAAAAGTCTGGTAGGCCTACCCATAACTGGCCGGTTGGTTGTAGCAATTATAAAGCTATACAGGGGGAAACACGGAACAAATAATGACACAAACTGGATCGTTGTATGAAAGTCGTTTTTCGTCTATTGGATAACGCCAAGAGAAATCAACAATTTGCCTAAATTTAGTAAGTTCATGTCTCCCACGCCACCCCGCCCGATGTAGCTACCTCCCTGTCTCCGCAACAGCTCCACCAACGGCGGTATCCGCGCGCATGCGTTGGCCAGTTTCATGAGGTAAGAATAGAAGACGTGAAACATAGCAACCGACCTGTTTTTTGGTTATTTCCATAGTAATTGAATAGTTTTGCAAAAAATAGTGTCCAATGGTTTAATGGCAATATGTACTCGATCAATGTACGCAAAAATCAGAGTTGAAAGTCAAGGCATCTCAGAGAACACGATTTACGTTCTTCCTTTTATTTATATAGATGTATTGTTTGTGTCTTGCTCTCGTTACATTTTATTGTACTGTACGGTATGCCCCACGGAGCAACCCTACGGACTGCCTGCTTTCACTGCATGGCCCGTTTACAATGTACAGTTTGCGCCAAAAACGCGTACACACTTTGTCTGCGTCATTACGTGTGCGCCGAAACGTGTGCGCCGAAACGCGTGCGCCATGTTAAACGCGGTCGCGCAGCAACAACAACGGTTGGTATGGTACCGCCAGTTTCTTTATCGTTAGCAAACCCCGCGTTCATCTATGTTATTAATGTGAAAGTGTCACTTTAAGATCTGCGTAAGAGTTTTTGTGTACATTTAGAAAATGTCGTAAAATATTTTAATTTGTTGGACGTATAGTCCCATATAAATGATTGTTACTATGCGTTCTTTAAGAATAACAAACAGCCGCATATACAGAAATGTAGCTATATCCCTGAAGAAAATATTTTGGGTGAAGACCATATGTCATCACTCATTCAGAAAACCACAATTTGTGTCCGAAAAGTAACTACCCGAGTAAAAGAAATTCAAAATTTTGGATTTTCTCATGTGATCCTTTCTGCGCATGTCTGAAAACGGGAAAAACGGGCATTGAACTACTATCTAATTAGCTCGTGTATTAGAGGTGCAATTATCACGCTTTTTCAGTTGAAGAGGGACGCGAGTGTAAAATTATATTGAACTATCTAATAAAGCCATGTTCCGAAAATTAGTATATAGATTACTAAACTCGGTCACTCACAACATAAATAGGTGTAGTAGACAACATTGCACAGCAAAAGTCTTCATTCAAGATGGTTTACAGCATAGATAAGCGAATACAAATTGTATGGTTCTATGCTGAAACAAATTCAGTTCAATATTTGTATACTACATTCGGTCGCTTGAGATTCTCAACAATGGCTTTATAATACACATTAGTTTGTCTTTCTCTGCGATAGTGAAGAGGGACCGGGTTCGAGACCATGTATTTTTTAAAGGTCATTGTTTAATTCACGTCATCAGTTTGTCCGAGCCTATCTATTACTTATTCCTTTATAAATCGATTCAAAATTAATCATTATAATCAAATACCAGGGTTTGAGTGAAACTAAGAAACATCCAGGGATGTATCGCCATTTTATATGTTCATTCTGTTTTGAGACAAACTCGCGACAATCAGTGGACTAACTACACACCCTTGCTTGAAAAATCTACCACGGTTTATTATATAGCAGCTTGGATTATAAAGGGGTCAAAAAAAGTAAGCCCCCCCCTAAAATTAGATTACTTTTGTTTACATAACTTCAAACACAATTAGACGTTTCGAAAAGTTGAAACGATTATGAAAAGAGAAAACGCTTGGCTACCAAAGAATTTTTTTTATCTTCAATATCATGTTTACTTTTCCCAAAACAGTCACATTTCCTCAAAATGATGTTTTCAGAAAAAGTGGCACTTACTTGTATTGGATTTTGGCAAATTTCATGTTAACGGAAACATCATTTTGGGGATATTTGACTTTTTTGGGAAAAGTAAACATGATATTGGGAAGCTTTGTACGGATAGCTAAGCGTTTTTCCTTTTCAGAAAAGTTTCAATTTCTCAAAACGTCTAATTGCGTGGGAGTGTTACGCAAACAAAATTGTATAGGATTTTGGAAAATGAGTCAATTTTGGGAAAAGGAAACATGATATTGAACAGAAGAAACTTTCTGTGAGAAGTCAAGCACTTTTCTTTTCACAAGTTTTTAAATTTCTCAAAACAATCAATCCTGTGCGGAGTTATGCAAACAAACTTGGTCTAATTTTCGTACAAAAAAATCACGAGAGAGAGTTTTTAAATTTACTTGTATGGACCAAGTGCCGATTTTTCTGAAAACATCATTTTGGGGAAATGTGACTGTTTTGGGAAAAGTAAACATGATATCGAAAATGTAAAACTTGCTATTGGTAGCCAAGCGTTTTTTCTTTTCATAATCGTTTCAACTTTTCAAAAGGTCTAATTGTGTTTGAAGTTATGTAAACAAAAGTAATCTAATTTTAGGTGGGGGGGGGGGGCTTACTTTTTTTGACCCCTTTATTATACTGAGATCAAATTCAAACATCCATTTCGAGCCGCGAAATCCGCGCACCGTCCCAGCTAGTTTTAAAATATTACTCAGAAACTACAAATGGTGGTGTATGAAAATATTTCAATAATACAGGCCGCTCACCGATTGATTTGTATACGTAACAGTTGGCATTTGCTTTACAAGTTTAGCTCAACCGATAACAACACACGACGAGTTTATATTGTATTGGCCTGTTGCATAGGAGTAGGTCAAGGTCAGTACGGTAGTACATGTCACCTTTCCTGATGATGCCATGCATACAAACCAGTCAGTGGAAAATTAAAATGAAATCGTAAATAATTTCATATTCCAAAATAAAAACTATAAAGAAACAATAATGAATAATTATACGGAATGATAAAAAATATAGAAAACTACTAAATAAATGTATAATAATATAAACGATTAAAATAAAATGTCAAGCCGTGGCAGGATTCGAACCCACGACCTCCGGTTTACTAGTCCGATACTCTACCGTTGAGCCAACTGTGACTATATGACCGTCTTAACAAACAAAAGTAATATCGTTCAACATACCACTTTCCTCCAAATCAAAGATTTAAAATGCTTTTATTTCTTAATCTTTGCGGTTTTAAGATTGTGTTCTCACTTAAAAGTTGTTTAATTACTGTTAGAGAATGTAATTCTGATTTAAATGCTTTTATTTTATTTTATTATATTTCGTTCGTACAGCATTTTGTCGATTAATGTTCACGTCATTCACGACTTAATATTGCATCATGGGCTTTTTGCCGGGCACATGAGGACTTAGGTTCGTAGCGAGTCATGTGATTTTTGTCCAGGACAAAAACTTGAGAGGAACACGCCCCTTTTTAAGGACGGTGTTTAAAACTAAAATCGGAAAGTATGCATCACAAAATCCTCAATTAAAAAGACTTCACAGTAATACCATTGCGTACATGCCTATGATTTTTCTTTATTAATTATGATAAATGAGACATCACCTACATGCACCCTGACTATAAACTGTGAATATCATCTAGGTAAATTTTGAGAGATCTTTCAAATTTGTGCTTTTTTGTCTCGCCTGATGTAATCAGAAAGAGACTATGTTATCACTATTTCTGTCCGGCGTCCGCCGTCCGCCGTCCGCCGTCAGCCGTCCGCCGTCCGCCGTCAGCCGTCCGCGCCGTCAGCCGTGTGCTAAGAAATACCTTTGTGACGCGATATCTGGAGATCCGTAAGGCCTATCTTGATGGGACTTGGCGGGGGGAAGGGGGGTGGTGCGTTCTGTTGCTGATTGATTTTTCAAGGTCATCGGAGGTCATTCAAGGTCATCGGGGTCAAATATGCTTAAAACTTTTGTGACGCGTTGTGACGCGATATCTAGAGATCCGTAAGGCCTATCTTGATGGGACTTGATGTCAGGGAAGGGGGTGGGGTGTTCTTTAGCTGATTAGATTTTCAAGGTCATTGGAGGTCATTCAAGGTCATCGGGGTCAAATATGGGGTCAAATAAGATCCGTAAGGCCGATCTTGATGGGATTTGGTGGAGGGAAGGGGGTGGTGTGGTTTTTTTGCTGATTAAATTGGCAAGGTCATCGGAGGTCATTCAAGGTCATCGGGGGTCAAATACGGGGTCAAATAGATCAGTAAGGCCTATCTTGATGGGATTTGGTGGAGGGAAGGGGGGTGGTGTGTTCTTTTTGCTGATTAAATTTTCAAGGTCACCAGAGGTCATCGGGGTCAAATATGGGGTCAAATAGATCAGTAAGGCCTATATTGATGAGATTTGGTGGAGGGAAGGGGAGTGGTGTGTTCTTTTTGCTGAATAAATTTTCAAGGTCATCAGAGGTCATTCAAGGTCATCGGGGGTCAAATAAGATCCATAAGGCCTATCTTGATTGGATTTGGTGGAGGGAAGGGGATGGTGTGTTCTTTTTGTTGATTAATTTTTTGGGGTCATCAGGGGTCAAATATGGGGTCAAACAGATCAGTAAGGCCCATCTTGATGGGATTTGGTGGAGGGAATGGGGTGGTGTGTTCTTTTTGTTGATTGATTTTTCGGGGTCATCGGGGGTCAAATATGGGGTCAAATAGATCAGTAAGGCCTATCTTGATGGGATTTGGTGGACGGAAGAGGGATGGTGTGTTCTTTTTGTTGATTAATTTTCGGGGTCATTGGGGGTCAAATATGGGGTCAAATAGATCAGTAAGGCCTATCTTGATGGGATTTGGTGGAGGGAAGGGGGGTGGTGTGTTCTTTTTGTTGATTAATTTTTCGGGGTCATCGGGGGTCAAATATGGGGTCAAATAGATCAGTAAGGCCTATCTTGATGGGATTTGGTGGACGGAAGAGGGATGGTGTGTTCTTTTTGTTGATTAATTTTTCGGGGTCATTGGGGGTCAAAAATGGGGTCAAATAGATCAGTAAGGCCTATCTTGATGGGATTTGGTGGAGGGAAGGGGGTGGTGTGTTCTTTTTCCTGATTAAATTTTCAAGGTCATCAAAGGTCATTCAAGGTCATCTGGGGTCAAATAAGATCCGTAAGGCCTATCTTGATGGGATTTGGTGGACGGAAGAGGGATGTTGTGTTCTTTTTGTTGATTAATTTTTTGGGGTAATCGGGGGTCAAATATGGGGTCAAATAGATCAGTAAGGCCTATCTTGATGGGATTTGGTGGAGGGAAGGGGGTGGTGTGTTCTTTTTCCTGATTAAATTTTCAAGGTCATCAAAGGTCATTCAAGGTCATCAAAGGTCAAATAAGATCCGTAAGGCCTATCTTGATGGGATTTGGTGGACGGAAGAGGGATGGTGTGTTCCTTTTGTTGATTAATTTTTCTGGGTCATCGGGGGTCAAATATGGGGTCAAATAGATCAGTAAGGCCTATCTTGATGGGATTTGTTGGAGGGAAGGGGAGTGGTGTGTTCTTTTTACTGAATGAATTTTCAAGGTCATCAGAGGTCATTCAAGGTCATAGGGGGTCAAATAAGATCCGTAAGGCCTATCTTGATTGGATTTGGTGGAGGGAAGGGGGGGGGGGGTGGTGTATTCTTTTTGCTGATTACATTTTCAAGGTCATCGGAGGTCATTCAAGGTCATCTGGGGTCAAATAAGATCCGTAAGGCCTATCTTGATGGGATTTGGTGGACGGAAGAGGGATGGTGTGTTCTTTTTGTTGATTAATTTTTCGAGGTCATCAGAGGTCATCTGGGGTCAAATAAGATCCGTAAGGCCTATCTTGATGTGATTTGGTTGAGGGAAGGGGGTTGGTGTGTTCTTTTTGCTGATTAAATTTTCAAGGTCATCAGAGGTCATCTGGGGGTCAAATAAGATCCGTAAGGCCTATCTTGATGGGATTTGGTGGACGGAAGAGGGATGGTGTGTTTTATTTTGCTGATTAATTTTTTAAGGTCATCTGGGGTCAAATAAGATCTGTACGGCCTATCTTGATGTGATTTGGTGTAGGGAAGGGGGTTGGTGTGTTCTTTTTGTTGATTAAATTTTTCAAGGTATTACATCCCTTGCATTAACTACAATCAGGGGCGGACTGGGACCTGAAAGCGGCCGTGGCAAAATTATTAAAGCGGCCCTTTTTGACCATGTAAAAAGGTTGCCCCAATTTTTCCCCCAGTCTGTCACCTCGTGAATTTCACGTAAGTGGGGGGGGGGGGGGGGGGGGGGGGGGGGGGGGGGGGGGGGGTAGGGTCAAAAAAATTCGCACGGTCAAAAAAATACCTCTGTGACAGTGCTACATTGTATCATATGTTTCATCATCATTTCTTTCAAGTCACTTTTGATGAACAGGCGAGACGCGCCGTTCGAGAACCGCCTTGTACTGGAAACATTGGCGATTACGGGGGGGGGGGGGGGGGGGGGGTAGGGTCAAAAAAATTCGCACGGTCAAAAAAATACCTCTGTGACAGTGCTACATTGTATCATATGTTTCATCATCATTTCTTTCAAGTCACTTTTGATGAACAGGCGAGTCGCGCCGTTCGAGAACCGCCTTGTACTGGAAACATTGGCGATTACGGCGACATTTCCAAGCTCGTCAGAGAGGTAGTCAACTCCATGAGCATATTTTGGAAAATCGAGCAGGTTCACCTACCTATTTTTTTTCACTTTTTGGCTCTACGTGGTCCAATTTCGCAATTTAGTGGTCTAAAACAGAGTTTTATATCAGTGATTTTGTACATATCCCTATGGAGCGCTATTTAGTGGTGTGACCCTACACCATGCGTAAGCGTCGCGGCGCCGGCATAAGCGCAGGAAAGGCGCCAAAGACGCATGCAAAAGTGCGCGTTATAAAGCAAACCACGCATTGTGAATGTCGGACGCACTGTTAAAACGTAAGCCCACCTTCCCGTGTTCAATTGTCTTATCTAAATGTCGCCTATTTCTCTGAGAACCAATGGGATTGCTTAAACTCTCTTAGCTGTTTAAGAATTATTTATGTTATCACAGGGTGAAACAATTTAAAGTATACAAAATAATGATTGACTTGTTTTCTTCCCTTGTCTAAATGTAAGACCTATTTAAAGGCTAGGCGGTTAGAAGTCACAAACTGGTCAAAAAAAAAGAGTTTCACTTCTAATAATGTTGAGAAATGCACCAATTCTGATTAAACGGGACAAAACTTAAGTTTTACATACTAAATGACCCACAAACTATATATTGTTGGAAAGCTTAAGATTCAAGGTTTTTTATTTTTGCAAAAAAGAATCAAATTATACAGGGTGTGTACAATTTTTACAGGGTGGAACATAAAAAATTTGATCGTTTTTGCTCCTCACAAAATAGTTTGAACAATTAGGGTTTAGCTGAAAATAGTCACCAAAATCAGAACAACCGCAGAAGGTGCTACCAAATTTGCTAAGAATCATTTGCCCAAAATGTACACAGGAAAAGTACAGGGTGTCTAAAATTATGATGAAATAATGCATACAATTAATGTTTGTATATAATATTCTATGAAATTTAGTTAGCATGGACCATTTAATTTAAAAGAAAATGGTTATCAAAATGAACTACATGAATATCGTTAAAGTTCCTTTTATTTTGAATACAGGGTGGTCCAAAATAGGTCTAAATAGCAAAATTTTCATGAATCTATGAACAATTCTGTGAAGAAACACTTCTGGCTTTTTAGTTAAATGTTTTACTACCCAGGGTAGAAAAGGACTGAAGAGTCACACAAATGAAATAGAGAGACTGCGATTTGGTCATTGTTTAATCAATAAAATGAATAAAACTGTGTATTTTTTACATTAAAACACTCCCTGAATTGAACATCATATTC
This sequence comes from Ophiura sarsii, assembly GCA_035610835.1. Lineage (NCBI taxonomy): Eukaryota > Metazoa > Echinodermata > Ophiuroidea > Amphilepidida > Ophiuridae > Ophiura > Ophiura sarsii. The sequence continues at coordinate 31,730,434 of CM069451.1, read as the reverse complement.
TAGTAGAGAATGTCTAGATAACAATTCAATATTAGTATTCGTAGTAGCAGGCATATGTTATTAACACATATGAGAAGTTTGAAAACCTTCCTATGTATACTTTTAAAATGGCATCAATTTCAAAAGTTCTAGTTTCCGCTATTTTGTGTACAAACCTATGGGCGCCTCATCCACCGGCTCCTCACCCACCGATCCCACCCTTGACTCACTCGACGTTTAGATTGATAACTTCACTGTTGCTAAACATGTGGCTTTAATTCTTTTTGTATTCGGTAGATTGTCTTTAATATGATATGTTTTTTGACAACTTCTATTTAAAATAGAGACACGTATCACGATTTTAAGGATTTTTTGAAACGATCCCACCTTATTTGATATACCTATTAGTGACCTGTGACCAGGCATGTTTTTGTTGTAATTGAGTAAATTACACAGCCAGCCATATACAGTCATCACAATAAGTAACTGACCAGGTAATAAATGTACTGATAACTCTAAAAGTATAACTCCTACATAAACATATTAAATTATAAACATGTTGAGACATTTCTCTTCTTGAATTTGAGATATTACACGCTAAGAATGGCTGATTATTAAGGAAGTTACAATCCCAAATGTACTGTCAAGTCTGATTTCCATTTTCACATTTTCATTTTCAACACGGGAACTCAGACCGGCAAATTATTGATTACTGGTAGTGGTAGTGGCAATTCACCCGTCGATGGCCTGGTTGTTGGATAGTCGGCCGGTGGCATTGTTACGGTTGATCAATACGGCACACGCTTTACCTGTCATACTCTCCCCGTGTTGAAAAGAAAATGTTAAAATGAAAATCAGACTTGCCCTAACGTTTGGGATCGTAACTTCCTCATTAATTAACCATTCTTAGCGTGTAATATCTCAAATTCAAGAAGAGAAATTGCTCAACAACTTTATAATTAAATATGTTTATGTTGGAGTTATCAGCATGTTTATTACCTGGTCAGTTACTTATTGTGATGACTGTACAATATATGGGTCAACTTGTTACGAAATATCTGTATCTATATGCAGCGATGGAAATACCCACATGACTTTCCACCCAGGTAGACAAGAGGAGAAATCATAGTTGGCAAACAATGCACTATGAGCGTGTTTCTGCTGGGGAAGAAACCGCTAATAAACGCTAAGTTTGCCCAGTAGAATCATGCAGAACCCGGCAATAATCGGTATTTTTGGTTATCCCAAAAACCTTCACAAACCAGGTTTGGAACCAGCAATAATCGGCAATAAACCCAATAGAAACAGAAAGGCGATTATTAGCGGTTTGCGCCGTGAACCGTGTCACGCTGGGTTATACACATCATTATGAAGCAATCTTTTTCAGGTGCGGTGGCATTGTTTAGTATTACAAAAGGTCAAATGTCGTGGCCCATAGACTAGGATCGATAAACTTAGCGGTAACTTTTCGCGAGTAGAAACAGGGGGGGGGGGGGATTAAAAACTGACCGATTGAAACTTAGCGTTTAGCGTTTAGTTTTTGCAGTGTCCCAGCAGAAACACGCTCTATGTAAAACTGTGACAAACTTATTATATCCCATTATGCATAATCAAGTGTGTGCTTCAGACGTATCAGTTCATCGTGAGTACAACAAAGTACCTTCTTATAATCATGTGATCTCTACCATAGAGCGTGTTTCTGCTGGGGCACTGCAAAAAGTAAACGCTAATAAACGCTAAGTTTCAATCGGTCATTTTTTAATCCCCCCTGTTTCTACTCGCGAAAAGTTGCCGCTAAGTTTATCGATCCTAGTCGATGGGCCACGACATTTGACCTTATGTAATACCAAACGATAATCGGTGGACAATAAGAACAACCGAGCAGGGATAAAGGGATAAGAAACTCCCAAGACAAAACCCCGATTCTCTTGACCGTAATAATTTGTCGTAACTGGTATAGGTGGCGCGCTATCATTTCCAAATAGTTGGGGGGCTAAGGGATTATTTGGTTCACATTTTTCTAAAAGCACCAAATTGGACCCTTATGTTGCTCAAACCATACTCTTTTGATTTTTGATGGATGCCAAAATTGGAGCCTTCTGGGAGGGACGGCCATATTGGGCAATTCCAATATGGCCGCCATACTGGGGGATTAAAAATTCAATTGCTTCAATTAAGCTGACAAGCATACCTAATTGTTTGTCCGATGCGTGGTTACTGAGGTGAGCTAAACGGGAAAAGGTCGTTGACCTTTGTTTTGGGGGTCAACATTTGAACATGCTCCGATTTTGTCAAATTGTTCGTCAGATCACAATGGTTCAAGAAATGGTAATTGTTACCAACTGGAGTCGTTTTTGTGCCTTATACAGGGTCGAAAGGTCACAATCCCTATCATACGCCTATATACGCCCAAAAGCAAAGGTCAACGACTTTTTCACGTTTTGCTCAATATCTCAGTAACCACACATCAGAAGTGGTCCTGGTGCTCAGACAAACAATTTTCAGCTATTTCAAGCAATTTGAATTTTTGATTCCCAGTATGGCTGCCATATTGGAATTGGACAATTAATATGGCCGTCCCAGAAGACTCCAATTTTGGCATCCATCAAAAATCAAAAGAGTATGGTATGAGCAACATATGGGCCAAATGTGGTGCTTTTAGACGAATGTGAACTAAACCTCCCCTGTGAAGCCTTAACAGCCCCAACTATGATTACTTAATCGCTTGTCGCAACTGTTATAGAGTGCGCTATGTTATGGGCCAAATCTAAACATGCACAGATTGTGAGATTCAATCGCCTGAACCGAGTGGCAACTCCGTACAGGCAAAAGGAGAAGAGGCAGGCAGACACAAAGATGGAGAGACGAGCTAACTGAATACAGAGGAACGACATGGATAAGAGAAGCACAAGACAGACACAGATGGAAGATGCTGAAAGAGGGCTTCAGCCTACAGAGGCTGAAAAAGCATAGGTAAAGGTAAAGGTAATATCAAACAATGCTACCGCGCCTGAACAAGATTGCTTCACAATAATGTGTATAACATACATACATACATACATACATAAGAGGATTTATAGGGCGCCTAATCATGAATATCTAGGCGCCATTACAAGAATGAGAAGCCACAAACAGGCAAGAGAAACAAAAACAAAATACAAGCTAAATTACTGATAAGGATATAGGTGGGATTTCAATGATTTTTTGAAACTGTGAATGGTTGGTGCCTCACGGATGGATATGGGCAGTGTGTTCCAGGTGCGTGGACCGACAACAGAAAAGGCATGATCACCAACTGTTTTGGATGTTCTGGGAATGTGGAGTTTGGTAGCGTCCATAGCAGATCTAAGAATACGAGTACCGGTGACAGTAGATGAGTGAAAAGAGATATCATTGCACAAATAAGATGGAGCTTCATGATGAACACATTGGTACATGATAACAAGAAGTTTGAAGTTGATTCTCTGTCTGACCGGAAGCCAGTGTAGGCTGTGAAGGTAAGGCGATATATGATCACGACGTTTGAGTTGGAAAATTATGCGAGCGGCTTTATTTTGGACACGCTGGAGTTTGTTTAGATTATTTTCAGTGAGACCGGCTAGCATGACACGGTTCACGTGACACGGTTCACGGCGCAAACCGCTAAGAATCGCCTTTCTGTTTCTATTGGGTTTATTGCCGATTATTGCCGATTATTGCCGGTTCCAAACCTGGTTTGTGAAGGTTTTTGGGATTACCAAAAATACCGATTATTGCCGGGTTCGGTTCTCGGGTTGATCGGTTCTCGGATTGGGAGCAATTTTTCTAGGCTTATAGATAGAGTAGTCCTAAGGTAGGACTAAGCGTGACGCTGGCATTGACCGAATTTATTTGTGGATTATTCTACGTCATCTCATGCATATATGCATGAATTTTATGCCAGCAAATCAATATGATGGCCTGATTTGCGCGTACCTGCATCTACGAGGGTCATTCAATAAGTTCTACCTCCAAATTCAGAACTTTGCTATTATACAAGCCAGTCGTATGATATTCCTAAATTGAAGCTTTGAATCTCAGCTACAAAATCATAGTAGATTGGTCTGAATACTTATTGTACTTTTCTGGATTGGATATGCAGTAAAAACCAAACATCCATTTAGTGCGACGGAAACGGGTAAAAAAGCCAAATATCTCTTATCATTTGGCCAATGTTAATAGACAAAATGTACCTATCGCTCAATTATAATCATTCTAAGTTACAAATATCTCTTGAAGCGACTTTAAACAATACAAGTGACTGCTTTTCATAGGAACTAAGAGATCTTCATTATACAGGACTAAATGGATATATATCAAGTCTCTCGAAGATATGTTTTTCTATCACTGACTACCTTATTAACTATTCTAAATGTTGCATATAAGGAAAACTGATAAAGTTACTATCATGTTAAGATTTAACATTCGAGGCATCACTGTGGCTTGACTTGTAACAACGAACATTTGACTGAATATCAGTATTCCAGTATGCTAAAGCGTGTCAATACATTCGAGTCGATATTATACATTTGCAAGCTACACTGCAAAAACACCGGTGTTAAAAATAACACTGTTCGGTGTTCTCGGTGTTCTGAGAGGTCCACACCAATTAGTGTTATTTCAACACTATCTTGGTGTTACATTAACACTTACAGTGTTATTCGTCACACTTGCAGTGTTAAAATGACACTACATGGTGTTGATATAACACCAAGAATTTAACACCGGTACACCGGTGTTGGTGTGGACCTCTCACAACACCATTGGTGTTATTTTTAACACCGGTGTTTTTGCAGTGTACAATGGTTAATATTGCTTACAATCTGATTTATACATGATAGTTTAGCATTATATTCAGAAATCTTCCATTGTTTTCTATGCTCAGTATTTAAATCGGGCGGTTATTAATCATACAATACAGCGAGAAAACGAAAAAACATATATTTATCTTTGGGGTCATTTTCCGTGTCCGTTGTCCAAAATCTCTCTCTGGCTTTGATTGCATCATGACAAAAGTGAAATAGGTATCAATTAGCATTTATTATAAATGTGTGTCTATGGTTCAGAGCTATAATCATGACAAATGTCATGAGGCTGACATTAATATTAGGTCACATTTCTTAAGTTGGGACCCTAAAAAGGGTGGATTTGTCACATTTTTTTCGCTTATTTGCCATTCAAATGCTTATATTTTTCAAACCATACATCACAATGGAGTATATGTAGTCTCATTTGGAAGATATTTATTGCTTTAATAGTATCTATAAGAAAAATGATAAATCAAGTTGAGATTACTTACTATAACTCGTTAATTACAATTAGTCATGGTGGAGGAGGGTGAGGATGCATGAGGGTGAGGATGCACGCTATGTATTTCCAATGGGATGGGCAACATTTTTTCGCTTATTTGCCATTCAAATGCTTATATTTATCAAACCACACATCACAATTGAGTATGTTTAGTCTCATTTGGAAGATAATTTCTTGCTTTAATAGTATCTATAAGAAAAATGTATAAATCAAGTTGAGATTAATTACTATAACTCGTTAAATTACAATTAGTCAGGGTGGAGGCAGGTGAGGATGCATGCGTGTGAGGATGAATGCTATGTATTTCCAATGGGAAACCTTGTGTATATTAGTTCATTGAATTATTATTTTGTGTGATTAGTATCATTATTGTAATTACCAAACCTTAATTAGTGTTAATTACATCCCCAATTAATTAATATTACTACTTAATTACATACAACAAATACCATCTGAAAATGTATCAACGGCAGATTATTACCCATTTCAAATGGTAACTGGGGGGGGGGGGGGGGGGGGGTATCTCTGCAGTGTTTTAATGAAGTTGGACCTAATGTTGAATGTTCCTTAATATTTTAGATAATCTTTGCTAATTATATTGATACTAGTTACCTAGGAAGTGCTTATTTTATCCACCAAATCCGCACAATAATATCACTTTTTAGTGTTTAGGATTAACATGTCCATCGCCGTCACCCTACTAGTATATCATTTTCAAATTGTTCAATATCCAATGCTGATTTCTATATCAACAGTTTTAACTATAATGTCAGTGCAATTAATGCCAAGCATAACATTGTAATCAATTCATAATACAGAAATGAGGTTGTATGTAATCAGCCAAATTTGTTTTCTTCATTTCTGGACACCCTGTATAATAAAATTTGAATGAATTGTACCTTTCTACCAGAAACGTATGTTCATAAACTTAATTTAAGTGCATCTGCTGATTTGAAGTCTCCCTCCCTCCTTCTTCCCCAGCAAGAAGCTCATCACTCGCTTCCATTTCCGCTCTACGGTGCATTAGTGTGCATTAGGGCCTTACTCTGTTAGGTCATTTGGAATATTGGACAATGACTCCATTTCAATAATAAACTCGCACTGGGATTCCTCACTGTTCTGTCAATTCTGTCTTTTTCAGTTTCTGTCGTTTCTGTCGTTTCAGTTTCTGTCTTTTATACCTGCCGATGGGAAGTCTGTGTTTTATAATGGCTCAGGCCTGGTTGCACTTGCTTTATAAATATTACTTTCCCAGATATATTCATTGGAAGACCATTCTGACTGCACGCCGTTGGATTTCCCCCACTTTCTGTATAATTATGTTCATTTATGTGTTGGTCCTGATATACTGATGATATATCAGGTTTTACCCGCCCGGGGGGGGGGGGGGGGGGCGAATACGGGGAAAGAGAATATACTAAAATATATATCTTTGGTTGCAGGAACGGTCTTTGTGTGACATGCTTGTAAAATTCACAAAAGGTATGTTCTGTATTTTTTCGGTTTGAAAACTTATACTTGAATAGCAAAGGGGATGTTTGGTATTTTTTATACATATAGTAGTTAAATGTTACAAAATTATGTGGAATCTTTAGGGAGCGTTCATAAATACTTTGGTAAAAAGTGTTATTTTTATTGCTCCCCCTTTTAGGGTCTGAAATTTATTTTGACCCCCCCAGTGGCGTACCTGGGGTCTTTTTAAGGAGGAAGGGGGGGGGGGGGGGGCAAAGGGTATTTTTCCCGGTAACACCAGTTCGACCCTAGAAAGTAAAAAAATTGCGCAGCTGGGTTGTTTATTCCAGCGAATGGTGTTGCATCCTAAAGTTGATGCGCGCGAAATGTTGATAACACGAATCTGGCCATTATTAAGGTACGTTTTCTTTCAAACGGGCTTCTATAATGATATTCCTGGACAAATGCCTGGACAAAATTTGCCACACTTCTGTTAGGTTTGGTGGGGTGAAAGATAATGGATTCAACTGCCTTCATACCGAAAGGATTTTTTTTGATCCCCCCTTTGCCTTTATATCGGCAACTTATTTTTTTGATCCCCCCTTTTTGAGGCTTAGGCTACTTTATTTTTGATCCCCCTTGAATTGCCCTCCCCCACCAACGTTTTTATGAACGCTCCCTTAGGTGAGAGCATTCCAAAATGTGAGTCTGTCCCCTGCCCCCGAGTATTACCGTAACGGGATTCCTCGTGTGAAGAGTTGACTGGAGGTCAACATATCTATCCCAGGCAAATATCTATCCCAGGCACAGCGACGGCAACCCAAAGGTCAATTATGATCCTCAGGGTGTCTCGTTGGACGACCTTGGTTTGATATCTTAAGCTTTTCACAATTGGTAAGTTTTCTACATGTAGAGTAACTTTTCGACAAAGCAATAGGACTGTAATGTTTGCCAACTGGTGCTGAGTGCACAAATGGCGAGTAACTGATGAATAGCGCTACCTTGCTAGTAAGTGAGAGGTAAGTCCTAATTTTGAGTTTACGCTAACACTTATACCTGTCCAGACCCATGAGTAAGTTGGAGCATAACTTTATGCTGCTGCAACTATCGATGCTAATTAGTTTGCAAGGTGTACGCTGATTTAGTTATGTTGATGAAATAGGTGACTTTAACCAGCAATTTTGTATCAGATTAAATCAATATTTATAAAGCAATAATAGGGGAGGATGGGGCAACTGGTCCGGTTAAGCATATTTCATGATATAAAAGCTTAAAACTTGTGTAAATATTTATGGAATTGCTATGAAAATATCACCCATGTAACTGTTTATATATAACATATAATCAATGTTAAAAAATATCTAAACAATAAGGCCAATTACCACTAACTAAAAACTTTACTTGGCACGGACCAGTTACCCCTGGTCCTTATATGTTCCAACGGTTAGAATACACAAACATCATTGATTGACAACACGGTAACTACAATGTTAGAAAAAAGTGTTCGAACACTTTGTAGGTGTAATGTAAAGTATTCCCCCTTCCCCCCCTGATCAATGTTGAATCCCACAATTTGCCCACCATCAGCACAGGGCCTCGCAACATTGATTGGTGGGGAAGGGGGAGGGATATGAGTAAGCGGATACTTCAGGCTACCAGAAACAAGTTTTGATTTTCACGTGACTCAAATAGCGTGCCTGTTATGGTCCAATAAGCATGGCAATTAGGGTCAGTGTTCGAACACCTTTTTTCTATGATTGTAGGCAGTATTTCCTTTACAAACTCATTTCCATATTATTTAACGTGTAAAAAGGATACATGTCTCATGAAACCCATGTTTTATACAGTTTTCGTGTTTAACGTGTAAATAGCAGTAATACTAATGGTGTACAAAGCAAGCGCAATTTTCGACAGCACGTTTATTAGACAAAATGGTACGAACCTAGTTACATGGTTACATGGTTGTGATATTCAGACGCCCCATACATTTGTCTATATATACCCCTTTCTTTAATGATTTTATTTACTTCATATAATCATCATTTAGTACTTAAAATAAACCATCTTGATATTTAGCCCAGGGGAAGTTAGTCAATATGAAAATGATAACCCAACGGGAATAATATACACAAAAAGCAGTGAATAAAATACATAAATCATGATATTTCGTCATTGCAAATATCTTTACAGACACCATTTAAACTATAATACAGATATAATTTATCATACCGAGGTTTTAAACCATTCTAAAGCAAGTTCGTATCATATTGTAATCATTCAATAGCAGAAATAGTGGTATTAGACCCAAATACCCCCAAATGTCTAAGAACTAGAAAGAATGTGAAATATTTCAAGAACGCCTGTGATGTAATATATTTTACGCCAAAATGTTTTAAAACATACCACCATTTGTCATAATAATCAATAACTCCAAAATATTTCAGAAAAAATAAGACAAAACTGCATTTTAGTTTTTAGCCATTACGCAGTTTTCTGTATCCAACGAGTATCTTTGAATTCGCAATTATAACGGCGTTCGGGTCCTACAAGTAGACGAGTGTCTTTAGATAAAATAAGAAATGGTATAATTTGTTATTTGCAAATTCATAAACTAATAACTCTACCAAATGAATACCCGTGATAATGAGTTAAGTTGAAGCATTCTTTAAATGATAATTTTGATCGCAAATCCAAACCACCAATGTCCCAAAGTAAGCAACATGCGCCATTTAACGGTCGTTACACCATAACCTATGGGTTTAATCATATTTCGAAAAATCTCTGAGCACACTACGATATAGCACCCATCAAATGCAATATGCACTTAGCATCTTAAGATGACTGTACTGCATGTATATATTTACTGTTGCATATCTATCAATTATATAAAGTTCATTAAACATGATCTAAATCCATCTTCATAAATAGCCCATACTATCTGTGAATTTTCAATAAGATCTGGCTTCAAAGATCTGGAGAATATCACATGTGTAAATACCCTAAAGTTGCAAATGTTTTGGAATGTAGAAGGTAAGGATATATGTCAAGTTTCAACATAAGTCGTACTGTTCAAAAGAAAGCAGTATGCCCATACAATTACAAAATCCTTCATTTCGGACCAGTTGCCCCATAGGACCAGTTGCCCCATATTCCCCTATACATTAGAGAAGTTAATAAAGCAATCGAGAGATAAATGATAGATAAATAAATAGACAGTTTCTATAGATAAATAAATAAAATTTTAACACATGGGCCTTTATAATTTAAAAAACAAATGATATAAAAACGATGTTACATTAATCCACCAGCTAGTTTATAAAAATAAAATAAAAGAATAATAAGGAATACACGGGGATCAAAAGTTTTTTTATTATTGGAATAATCGTGGAAAGAGCTTTACTTTTGTTTTGCCACAGGTGTTGATACACTATGCAGGATACTAAGTCAGCGCCAAATGGTGGTTGGGGATGGTTTGTAGTAGCAAGCGCCCATCTTGCCATGATGATGTGGGATGGTGATACGAAAGCTTTAGCTGTGATGCTGCCAACTTTAAAAGACCAGTTTAACGTGGACACCTGGGTGATTGGATGGTTGATTGGTGGTCTTACCATGATGCTGGAGTTAACAGGTTGGTTGAAGAGAAAAAAAACATACACAGAAATCAGGTTGTTATTTATATATAAATAGCTGAAAAGGCAGAAAAACCAGTTCCAGCAAGGGGCAACAAGGATGGATCCAAATGGATTCAATAGCACTACACAAACAATGTAAATATGGAAATGACTAAAAATGTGTGCAATGACAACATCCAAGGATGGGACATTTAAAAGACAAAAGAAACAACACAATAACATGAGGGACCTATGTTAAAACAAGAACACGGGGACCTACATAGATTCCCCATGTTATTGTATGAACTGTTGTTTATTTATACCCCTGTCACACATACGGCGATCAGGCCTTGCGCTCTCGTTGCGCTGAAAAAGCCATGCAAAACACAGTGAGGTCTCTAAGAACCGAATGGGGACACAGTGGACACCATCTAGAGCGGGGTAGGGTCCCTATGATCGCCCTTGAGGCCCATACAAAGCGCCGCGCTTGTTTATGTTCTGCTGCGATCAAATTGCGCTTATAAGTTGCTGTCTGCGTTACTAGTCCCTTCTCAACACGTTTTCAAATTATATACAGTCCTCAAAATAAGTTACTACCTAGGTTATACATATACAACTCATACATATAACAGATATCGGCCGAGTGCACCACTTTATAGGGAGGTAAGCTACTTCCCTAGCAGCCCTAACTGTAGCGTAACTTACTTACGATGTAATTCTGAAAGCAAAACTGGCGAGTAACACCAGAATAGTAACTAGCGAGGTAAATGTCCACATTATTCAGCATCGTCCCCTAAAAGATAAAACTAAGCATCCAGTATGGGTTTCACCCTAAAGCCAAGCAAATGCCCAACTGTAATTGACTTTAATATTGGGGAAAACATTGTAAAAACTGTTGATCAGGACCCAACGTCTCATTGGTTCGCTGATAACATTCAATGGTAAAGAAAAAGATGTGTATGACATGATTGTGGGACAAACAATAAATGGTACAATATTGAGCAATCACTGGTTCGCAATGAGTTCAAATTGGCTTTATACACCCGTTATTGTCTTCCTTCCTTAAGATTTTGCCTCACTGTTCATGATCTCACCAAAATCAGCCTCCAATATCGCGACTCGCAAGTTACTAGCCTAGCAGCTTACCCCGGTTTGGTGCTCTCAAATGTTTGGTTACGCCTCAGTTACTAGCGAGGTAGCGCTATTCTTCAGCTACTCGCCATTGGTGCACTCGGCCGATAATGTTGAGTTGAAAGCATATTACCTGGTCAGTTACTTATTTTGAGGACTGTACATTATACTCCTTGTAGTAGATACAGAAGGAATAACAATGACCGTTTAAAGCTCTAATTTGCTAATCACATTGCCGATAAATTGATTGTTATTTAAATTCTATTTAGAGAGCATTATCCTAGCTTAGCGTAATGCGATAATGCTACTTTTATATCCATCATAATCGGTTGGCGGGAGTTTAAACAGGTGTAGGCCCTATCAATAACATTTTTGATTAATCTGAATACAATAATAGTGATAATATCATGATGTGTTTGTCTCCTGACAGCAACGGTTCGTTCACACTATAACGTTATTTACTGTGCAGTGCGGTACGTTATTGCAATGGAGTTAAAACATATTTAACTGTCATTGCGGCAGTCTGCGACGCATTGCGTGGACGCTGACGCTCTCATATTTTGCCAAACGGCACTGAATGCCATCGCATGCGGTGACCTGCGTTGACCCGGCGTGACCCGCGACGAATGACCGTACATTGCGGTGGAAGTACGGACACCCTCGCATCGCACGGCAAACATCGCCTAGTGTGAACGAACCTTTACTGCAGTCGCAGAGGACAAGTAGTTTGTATGCGTCCTTGCTACGTCGACGGGACGCTCACTTTTCGCTGCTACTGAGTCATTATAGCGCTCTGAACAGAACGCGGAACCTCCACGCTTGTTTTGTGCATGCACAAAACAAGCGTGGTGCACTGGCGCTCAAGGGCGACCATGGGGACCCTCTCACGACCCCCTGAAGTCCCAGCCAGTTCCCACTGCGTCACTGAGGGGTATGTGGAGATCTTGATGCGTTTGGCTTGGCGTTTTGATAATGTTTCAGCGTAATCCAAGCGCCGGTCTGATCGCAGCAGTTTGTGAAAGGGTTTTGGTGATATTGATTTAAACGGGACAGTTTTCCGCGCTATCACTGCGTGTTATACACTTTTTATAGCGCAGTGCGATCGCTGGCCTGATCGCCGTATGTGTGACAGGGCCTTTAGCGATGATGTGAACGCATAGAACGAGATTGAGTTCTTGCTGCGATCTCAACATGCTCAAGTAGCTGCTGCGACCTCAAGTAGCTTGTATGCATCGTAGCTTGTATGCATCGTAGCTTGTATGCATCGTAGCTTGTATGCATCCTTGCTGCGTCAACGGAACGCTCACGTCGTTAGCTTTGCACTACCACAGCGACACTACTGAGTCATTACAACGATGGTTAGAACGCCGATCTTCCTCGATTGCGCTCAGAGGCGACCATGGGGACTCTCACACGTCCTAGCCAGTGCCAACTGCGTCACCAATATGCTCTTGGAGACCTTGATGCGTTTAGCTTAGCGTTTTGGTAATCTTTCAGCGCAATGTAAGCGCGGGTCTGATCGCAGCATGAGCGCAGCATGATCGATTGATTTAAAAATAGACAATTTCATACTGTTTTCCGCGCTCCTCCTGCGTGTTAGGGAGCACATCAAAACTCGACCGCGCGGCAACCGCCGGTTCCGCCCGGATGGACCGCATATCATTGTTTAGAACAATAGAAACCGGCTGCAACCGAACGGAACCCCACGGAACCGGCGGTTGCCGGGCGGTCGAGTTTTGATGTGCTCCCTAATAGTCTTTCATATTTTGATACTTTTTAGCGCTGACCTGATCGCCGAAGGTGTCTGCCAATACATGTACTAAGAGCGACATTATTTTAAAAAGTCGACAATGTTAGACAGTTTTCCGCGTTCTTCCTGCATGTTATTTATATGTTGATACTTTGTCAGCGCAATGCAAGTGCTGGCTGGATCGCAGCAGAGTGAAAACAAGCGCGGCGCTCACCAATCCGTTCTTAGAGACTTTAATGCGTCTGGCTTAGCGCTTTGATACTGGTTAATATTTTTGTCAGCGCATTGTAAGCGTAAGGCCTAATCGCCGTAGGTGTGATAGCCCTATAATCCAATGGCCGAGCACTGACACAAGTGATGGATACACACGTGGTATCATCAGCTTTCCATTGATATGCCACACAATATGAATATATTACGAGGAAAAGATTCGATTAAAAACAAATTCCGAACCTTTTCTTTAACTGTTTAGAAGCTCATTTCCGAAGCACGTACATCTTAACGACCCAGTCTCACATTGGTTTCCTGTTGATTGCTTACAGCCTACCCAAAGGCCCAGCTGATATACGTAACGGTAACAATCAAGTTTAAACTGATCCATTTATTATTCTGTTTTTAAGGTCCGATTGTTGGTGCTATCAATGACAACACTAATGTAGATCGACGTTTAATTGCGATGCTAGGAGGTGTGCTTACGTCGATTGGTTTCATTGGAGGTTCATATGCAACAAATATTCTACAGTTGACTATTTGCATATCAGTTTTCGGAGGTAAAGTTTTCTGTTGGGTACTCTTTAGCACTTTCAATGACAAAATGACGACAATGACAAAATGTCACAAAATGATTGACAAATGTCAATATTATTGAATTTAAATACCATATTTGGAATCAGCATGGGAAATGCATTTAAATAAGTACAAAAATGCCTAGTATTGGTTCAGTAAATTTTGAGATAAGACTTCGAAAGTAGGGGAGGGTTGCTGTAAAAACTGTTTTGTATATGGTCACGTGCTATTAATAATTATACGCAGGAAATATTTCCCACACTATCGCATTAAAGGTTTAAAATGTGTTTTGCCCCTGACATGTAGGGGTCATTAGAGGTCAATCTGTGTACACCCCATGTTACCTATACTATTATTGTCACCAAGCTTGTTTGTAATGACCTTTGACCCCTTTCTGTCAACACTTTTAACTACTTATTGCTGTTTTGGGAATAACGCAATCTGAGGCAATCTGAGGATCAATAAATGGCGGTCAATCTGAGGATCTCTACAATGGCGGTCTGTGGACAGGTAATGAATAGTGGGAGAAATGTGTGACTTTGCACAGTGACTTTTTAAAGATATCTGAAGGGTCACATATAAAAAAAAAGTTTCTGGCTCCTTCACTTCGTGATTTCAAAAACTTTTTGATACCCCCTCGTATAGCAACAATCGTTTGATGTGTTTCAATTGCATTAGTACACCGTGTCCCAGAAAACAAGCAACTTACTTTGGCATACGCCATGGTGTGACAGGGCCATACGCCATGGTGTGATAGAGCCTTAAGGCCCTGTCACACCATGGCGTATGGTGTGACAGAGCCTTAATGCCCTGTCACACCATGGCGTATGGCCTAAACGTACGCCGACGTATACAAAAAATAGCTCGAAAATTGTCAGAGTCCAGGAACGTCCAACTCGGGGTCCAACTTCTCAACGAATTGCATATGGGCCCTGTCACACCATGTCGTATCGCCTGAACGTATGCGAAAATATCAAAAATACGTGTACGTTGGTGTACGCTGATATAAGTTAGGGGTAAGTTGGGGATACTTCGTTTACGTTAAGAGCTCGCAGTGATACGCTGTGACAATTTGGACAATTTGATACGCTGTGACAATCTCTCGGCGTACTCAACGTGTGCTTAATACGTTCTGCATAAGTTCCCGGCACGTTCGTGGTACGTGAGACATATCACAGCGTGCTCTTAACGTAAACGACGTATCCTCAACTTACGTATCCTAACTTATATCAGCGTACACCAACGTATTTTCGATACTTCGCATACGTTGGCATACGTTCAGGCGATACGCCATGGTGTGACAGGTCCACAATGTGAGAGCCTATTTGTTTTATTCTTCGGAAAGACTTTGTTGAGACATTTTCCGTCTGATCGGATATTTTCTTATTTTCCAGGAATTGGATTAGGTTTAGCCTTTGTTCAGAGCACATCTCTCGTACCCCATTATTTCGATAGCTTATATCCCCGAGCATCAGCCATTGTGACTTGCGGAACCTGCGTCGCAATGATAATATTTGCACCGCTGACACAGGTATGCATCAGTACCATTTTCAGAACTGTTTATAGAGGCTATCAATGTAGCTATGCCCAACGGACTATAAACGGGAATTGCACCCGAGCTATTCTTCATTCAATTTAATCGGTCCAAGTCATTGCACGAACCGTGTTACCGAATTAACCTACATATAACATAAAACCAGCGTGTCTAATCTTAAACACAGTTTAAATTCCCGAGATAATGGCAGCTAATCCAACCGGATAACATGTATTGTAAACATAACAACGGGGAGAGGAGGGGAGGTATTAAAACTCAATAGTGCTTATGTGCTGCAAACTCCTAAAAAGTAAAAAAGTTACAAGTATTACACATTAATGTTAGCCCTCAATCAAACCTTTGTACTCATACCAATCCGCAGGAATCAGTTTGTTAAGACGTTTTCAGTTACCCAACATCAGAAATTATTGCAAGTTATAATTTAACGAGATATAAATCATGTTTATATCTTTATTTACCAGATGTTTCTAGACGCATACGGCTGGCGAGGGACTCTACTTTTAATCGGTGGTATTAACATGCATCTTATATTTTCTGGAAGCTTCCTTCGGCCAATCACCTCACCAAATGCTTCTCCTTACTCCACCGTCGCTTCCAATGACAATACTTCGCCTAAAGAAATCACTGAACCCATATCGCTCAATGTGTGTTCAAGGATTACAAACGCCACGAAACACGTGTTTCCGGCACTGCTCTTTGGAAATCCAATTTACATTCTGCACATGTTGATCTTTTGTTGTAGCGCGTTTGTTTTAAGTGGATGGTTTATTTTCCTTGTACCGCATGCTATTGCAAAGGGATTGTCTCCATATGAGGCGTCTGCTATAAGCAGCGCAGCAGCTGTGGTCTCATTTATTGGTCGAATAGGATTCATTCCCTTCCTTGAAAAAGAAATTGTTCAAATTCGGACCGCAATGTATGGAGCTATTGCCATCTCAGCAGCATCGCTATTCATTGATCCCTGGATGAACTCCTTCTGGTCGCTCATGTTATCATCCTCTCTGTACTTCTTTGGAAGAGGAATTTATAAATCTATGTTCTTTGTCATTCTAAATGCTAACATTGGCGTTGACCATTTAGCAAGTGGATTAGGATGGTGTTTAGCATTTGGAGGGATTTTTAGAGCCTTAGCAGGAGGCACTGTAGGTAAGTCGGGCAGATTTGGGTCGATTTTATGGAAATTAACTAAATTGAACAGTTCAAGGGATTCATTATCATGATTATGTGCTGTATTTTTCTCTCAAATTGCCAAGTTGTTTTTATGAAAGTAATGTTTGGATAATTTATAAGATTAAGACCTCCCAACATTATTATAGCCTAACCATGGATTCCGTGGAACACTTTAGATTTCGTGCTTTTTCGTAGACAGGGTTTAGTCCCGGGTTTAGTTCTAGCTTATGGTAATTGTTTATTGTCATGAAAACTTCACTTAAACAGGGTTTCTACATGTAGATTTGATTTCAAAATTAACACTTTTAAATCGCGAAGTATTTTCACTGATTTTTTAAAAACGAGACCAGAAAATATTTGGATTCACATTGTTTAACATCTTGATTTTACCGTCTGTTTAATTTTCATGATTCGTTTGTTAGTTTTTTCAAGCCTATTATTATTTTAGTTTCCACTAATTGTGTTTCTCTTTTTTCTTTAGGTTGGATATACGACCGAAGTGGGAGTTATGATTATGGTTTCTTATTACTCGGAGGCGTAGAAATGCTCAGTGCAATACTTTTATTCATTGAGGACATGTTCAGAAGAAGAAGGCTTACGGAAATGGAGAATGTACCCTGATTGTACCCATGCGCGTTTGTCCCTGAAGTTACGGCTCAGGCCAATTCGATTAACATGTTTTCACCAAATCGTGTGTGACAAGATTTTGTATTTGCTCAGTCTGAACATGTGTAACCAACCATGGAAGAATGGTATAACGTAATTATTCAAATGTGAAATTATACACTGATTGACAAGTTGACTAGACTGTCTAAACTTTCTTGTCAAAATTCATAAAAAAGGGTTACATTATGTCAAGAAAACTCCAAAAAGATATTTTTAGGTGAAATCTCTATGCTAATCTGTTAATTAACATTTGTATATTATATATTTAAACTACAGGGCGAGTCTCATGAGGGACAAAAAAATAAAATAATACATACCATGTATTTTGTTAAATTAACTTAAAAAACCCTGCATTTGAGATTCCTTCCAATGGAGACATATGGGATAAATCAATGTATTGTTTGAAGTACATCTATATTCAAATATTCAAGGTTTGTCCTGGATAAAATGGATGCAAATATGCTTTTCTGCCCACACAGAAAAAATTAAGCAATGTTGGGTAAAATACTACACTTCACGATGGTAAAAAGGAAGCATGGTTGTTTGTTGGGTAAAAATGTACACACCAGTGGTTGTGTAGAGTCTTACACAACACATAGTGAACATTTTACTCATCAAATAGCTAAATGTTACCCAACAAAGGTTAAGACTTTGACACAATATCGTTGGGTAAATGTTTACCCCAAAACGACCATGTTCCCTATTTTGACCCAATTATGTGTAACATTTCACACAACCGGGGTTGTGTAGAGGTTTTATCCAACACTTGTGTCATTTTGGTACACATAAATTGGGTAAATTTCCTTTACCCGATAATGTTGTGTAGGCAATTTACCCTTTTGTTGTGTAACACTTTACACTGCATTATGCACATTCTTTGCACATTTAAGCTATGGCGGGTGACAACGGTCAAAGCATTCTTGCGGGAGGCAGGCTTTGAAGACTTAATCCCGGATTTGGAAAGTTTGATATGTTTATACATGTTATAGTTATTTTAAGACAATTGATATCCTTTTAGGAGTGAAGTAGCTGTAATAGTCCTGTACTTATTGCGTATATCGGAAGAGCTATCCCCGAGCACGTAAAAAAGGTCACAGACTCCTTCGTAAGGAGTAGGGGATCATCCCGGGTACACACACACATAATATGTATACCTATACATACCTCCACTAGGCGTGGCGCACCAATGGAGTAAACAAATAGCCATAGAAAGAATGATGGAAGCAACTAAGCTGCTTCCATTGTTCCGTCCAAGGACGATCGATGAAGATGACTTGCGTGTATTATAATAAGCTTATAAGATTATTATATACGCAATAGGTATAGGAAATATGCCCTAGATCTCAGCCCGGGGATCTTAGACCAGATATGTCACCTACTTCACTTCCAT
Source organism: Ophiura sarsii (assembly GCA_035610835.1). Classification (NCBI taxonomy): domain Eukaryota; kingdom Metazoa; phylum Echinodermata; class Ophiuroidea; order Amphilepidida; family Ophiuridae; genus Ophiura; species Ophiura sarsii. The sequence continues at coordinate 31,711,616 of CM069451.1, read as the reverse complement.
AAGACTATTGTTTTACTCCACAGGATTATAAATGTATAAATCATATCATATTTTACCTACAAAAAGCCGGGATAAGGTCCTCAAGTCCTGTTCCTGCACTAGAAGTTTCTGACCGATATGCCGTCGTCCGCCATTGCTGGAATCTGCAAAATAACATAACCGATATGGTGCCGGACCGCATGGGATTTTCGCTCAACATTGTGCAGTTTTTAATACTGCGAGTGTACAGCGCGCAGTAGCCTCCTTCACATCCGCTTTCTGTCATGTAAAATGGAGTATGGACACGAGATTACGATGAATATTACGCTTTCATGGTATCAAATCAGGTTTTTACCCAATTACGGGCGCTTTTCTGCACTTCCAGAGTGTAAAACTCGAAATTCAATAGTAAACTAGTGCATGTGTAAAATGTTATTTTACGAAATCGATGTTTAGCACAATATTGGGTTAAAAACTACACATTTCTTTTGTACCCAGCAAAATTTGACACCCATTTCTAAGCGTGCGAATTGAACTAACTATCAAGATATTTTATTAGGTAGATTATTATTGATTTTATTGATTATTTTTAAGTACACACTGACATGAAAAGTGGCTAAAGCTGAATTTGACATGCCCGAGTAGATTTGCCACAAAATTAAATCAATGGTAACGTGTGTGGCGTGACGTGTTATCAATGTAAATGCATAATGTACGTGACATGGACTTTAAATCAATTCGGTTTCATATCTCACTTCGCGAGAAAAAAATCACCACTTTTACTCTCACTACTGTCATGACTGTAATCACGCTTTACTCTCTGACTATTTCTAGGTTTGTAAACATTTGGTACGTATATGTGCTGTGTTGTGCACATTTTTTGGACTTTCAATTTTTACCTGCATGGCACACCCCATTGGATACGGATCTATGTGGTTGAGAATTTAGATACTGTTTTTGTTGCCGTTGTTAACTCATTTGATTTTGTCTATGGCTTTGATTTCGCTTCCAACGCTCCAATACTCATGTCACACCACTTCTAGGGTCAATGGTCACACGCACAAAATGTTAAACATGTTTTAAATATTAAGCGTGTGTATTGCCGAACAGCTGACGAATAAGCAACCTACACCCAACGTGTGAAACGTTCACGCGTATTGATCACTACGTTGTCACCCGCTCAAAATTATGAACAAGCTCAAACATTTTCATAAACCCCAGCGTACCTCGGCGAACCCCTAACGAATACAACGTATACCAAATAATTATGTCATGCACGATGACAACTTACACGAACGTTTCCAAAACGTCGGGCACATGTTAGCTCTATACGCAAAAGTGTGATAGGGCCTTGGAACAGCTCCAAATGGTGGTTGGGGATGGTTTGTATATAGTTCAGCAAGCGCCCATATTGCTATGATCATGTGAGATCGTGAACGTACATTCCATAGACTTTATATATGGCGATCAATTCCATCTTGGCTCAGGATTTAAAAGGAAATCCAGTTTACACAGTGATAATCGGAATATATGGAACACTTCGCTAGCGAATTGAGTTGGAGGCTATAATAATAATAATAATAATAATACAAAATGCTTATAGAGCGCCTTAACAAGTTCTCAAAGCGCTATACAAAGAGAAAATTACAATTACATAAAATACAAAAATATATGAGAGACATACAGAAACTGCATATCAAAAATACAGAGGGCCTGCATATTATATAGTTTACAAAACAATATACTAATCAATTATACACTATGCATGGACTTAAAGATATGAGTCTTGAGACACTTAAATAGGCCAGGAGATGACATTGAGCGAATATATGATGGTAAACTGTCCCAAATCTTTGGTGCTATTCCCAGTAGAAACACGCTCACAGAGCGTGTTTCCACAGGAGCACTGCAAAGTAAACGCTAAGATTAACCGGTAAGTTTTTAATCCCCCTGTTTTTACTCGCGAAAAGTTACCGCTAAGTTTATCGATCCTAGTCGATGGGCCACGACATTTGACCTTTTGTTATACCAACCAATGCCGCCCCACCTGAAAAAGATTGCCTCACAATGTGTATAACTCAGCGTGACACGGTTCACGGCACATAACGGTAAGATTAATCGGCTTTCTGTTTCTACTGGGTTTCTTGCCATTTCTTATCGGTACCAAACCTGGTTTGTGAAGGTTTTTGGGATTACCCAAAATACCGATTCTTAACGGTATCTGGCTGTTTCCACTGGGCAAACTTACCGATTCTTAACGGTATCTTCCCCAGTAGAAACACGCTCTTAGAGTCATTCAGCATCAGTTTATTGTGTATCGACCATACTTTGACATCATGAACATATTGCTCCAGTTTGCGAATTGATGTTGATTTTTCAGAACGATTAAGTACTAAGTAGAGCTGAGTATCATCAGCGTAAGTCATATAATTTATACCATGAGCTTCAATGATGTCACCCAAAGGGGAAGTGTACATGGTGAAGAGCTGTTGTCCCAATACAGAACCCAACGGGACTCCCTCTGTTAGAAGAATATCATCAGACAAAACCCCTTTAATGTTGACTGACTGGACACGACTTCTAAGGTAGAGGAAAACCACTCAAGGGCAGTACCGGCAATTCCATAGCGATCACGCAAACGTTTGATGAAAATCTGATGGTCAAAGGTGTCAAATGCCGCGGAGTAATCTAACAGAATAAGCACTGCTTCTTGATGTTTGTCAACTGCGCATAGACGGTCATTTTAAACTCGTAGCAGCGCAGTCTCCGTACAATGGAACTTTCGGTACGCAGACTGCATATGTCCATGAAGGTCGTTGTCCTGTAGATAAGTGGCAAGTTGAACTGAAGCTGCTCGCTCAATAGTTTTAGAGATGAATTTGAGGTTAGAGATAGGTCTAAAGTTCTTTAGTTCATTTCGATCAAGCTTTGGCTTCTTGATCAAAGGAACAACTTGCGCAACTTTCAGCGTAGTAGAGGATCCAGGCATTTCTTGAGAAGATGGAAAAGTTGGAAAAGGGTCCAAAGCACATGACTTGCTTGCAGATTTGTTGATGATTTGCGTACATCGTCGGTGGAAACATGACCGAAAGAAGCGAAGGAACTGTTAGTTGATTCAGAAATCTCAACGGAGGAAACAGCAATACATTTGATGTTGTCAAGCGTGTCCAACAACTTTCTGACTTTACCATAGAAGAATGCTGAAAAATCATATGCTCAAGTTTTTCTTCACTCATGATCAAATAAAACAGATCTTTCTTTCTCAGGGGCATGCTTATCAAGTAAGTCACAAAGAACTGCGGCAATTTGATCAACAAACTGAGTCAAGTTATGAAATGGATCTTTTGACAATGCAGAGGCTTGAATGTCACTTTTGAAATGATCGATATTGACTATGCACAAATTACGTGACCGAATGGTGATCTTTGCAGTTGGTGGCCGTGAGATGTTATGTAACACTTAACAGCATAGTGGTCGGACGGAAGACCCCTCTTCACTGAAAATTCAGAGACAAGATGTGCAGATTTTCGGGAGATCACGAGGTCCTGCGTATGTCCTTTTCGATGAGTGGACTCTTTTACATGCTGTCCTAGGTCAGCTGAGTAGAGCAGATCTAAGAAAACAGAGGCATCACGATCATCTGGAATGTCAACATGAAAATTAAAACCTCCAACCATAAGTATATTTCCTGAGTAAATGGAAACTGATTCAAGGAGAGGGGAGAAATCCTTAAAGAACATTTTCGGAGTCAGCTTATTCACTGTCGAAGGTGGAGGCCGATAGATGGTAAGAAGTCTTACAGAGGATGATCCAGAGTAAATAGTTGAATCCATGTACTCAAATGAAGAGAATTGGTGAGTGTCATTCTGTTTTACATTCAAACCACTGTGTGCAAGAAGTGAAACACCGTAGAAGTAAAAAGCTCTACGGTGCAATCGTGGACTATGGTAGATATCAAAATGAGTATATTTCAAATCTGCAAGCGCTGGGTCATCACGATCGTCTCCATTCAACCAGGATTCAGTTATAGCCAGGATATCGAGTTTCTGTTTAATGATTAAGTCAGTTAGGTTATAGATCTGGTTTTTGGTCTGATTGCACCAGCATTCCAAGTTCCAATACACGCTTTTGGTGCTTTTATTTTACGATAAGTACATTTCACATTTCAAGGATACACCACGTACGTGGAGATAATTGATATGGACGTTCAGAAATGAGAGTTTGAATTGGCATCGAACTGTAGCTCCAACCATATTGTCCTCTTTCTGTAACATGCTTGTACCAGAAACTCACTTGAACTTGCTTTTGTTTTCCAGATTTGCGACCACTTGATCTTTTTCTTATAAAAAGAAAGTTTGTATTTATTGTTAAGCGCAATGAGTTGATGGCGAGAATAAGTTATGTTTGTCGAGATAGACTTGACATTGACATTATTATAATCATTGGTCTCAGTAGGAAGGTTTATGTAGGAATTATATACATTAGGCACACATTAGGCCCAGTGTCAGGGACCAAGGTTATAAATAGACTATTATACGCAACGCAATGCGAAATGCAACGCAGTACGCGGGCGTCGTGACAACGAGGCAACAGCAGGGCGCAGGAAACATGGAAACAAAACAAAGAAAGGCAGAAGGAGATACGACGGAAAACGGGACGGAAGGGCTGTGGGCCTGAGGGCCAAATGCCAATCATCATGAGTTCTAGATCATAGACGTGAATGGAACAGAGAGAAGAGCCCAGTGGATACATCAGGAAAATACCTCATGGAGTTACAAATAAACTCAGAGAACTTGAGAACTGTAATCCAGGGTACCTCTGCGGCAGATACATACCATGAAAAGTGGATAACTGTTTGAACTGTTTGAACCTTACTTCGAAGAATATGCGGCAGATTCATAACAGGACATTGACAAATGGAGAACTGTCTTGATATTTATACGTCGGAGTTGGATGGCAAACCGCCGTACCTGAAACATATACGAACGATAAGTGCACTTAGTCTTCTTCTGTAATCAGTGATCACTGACCGCGATAGCGCATTGCTTTGCCAATTTCATCATATTATGCTATGTCTGTTATATTAAAGTGTTGTTAATTTAAAGTCTGTCTAGAGTAAAGTGTTTCAGTGAACTCGAGCTAACTCGGCTCAGGGTCCAAGGCTTCACAGGCTATACGCAACACTATACGCAACACTATACGCAATGCGACAATACGCGGGCGTCGTGGCGACGGGACCACGGGGGAGAGAGCAGAAAGAAAACAAAGAGAAAGGCAGAACTAAGGAGGCTGAGAAACGGGACGGAAGGGCGGATGACCTAAAGGCCCGGACTGCAGGCCAGAACACTAAATAGAAAGATACGACTCTGGCGAAGATCTTAGTGTTATCTATGGCAGGACGATATTCAGTCCAACTCATTCCAGTTAAAATGAGAACCGGAGAACATAAATAAAGATACGGCACTACGAGGATCTTCCGTTGTCTATAGCAGGACAATAATCAGTCGAGATCATTCCTGTTGAATGAGATTCGGAGGCCATTGATAAGAGATACGATACTATGGCAGACTTGTGAACTTCCGGTCCAGTGCGGAACATCGCCACTGAGGAACTAACTTCTGTGTTTTGCCCATCTTCTGATCTTCTGGAGGAACATTATACGAACGATAAGTGCACTTATTAGCCAACTAAATCAGTGATCACTGAGCGCGTGAAATGTGTTGCATTGTTTATTCATGATTTCTGTTTTATATTAAACTTTGTTGTTTATAAAGTCTGTGTATAGTAAATTGTTTGATTGTAAAGTCTGAGCTAACTCGGGACCTGACAATTGGGGGCTCGTCCGGGAAAATCTCTTCAGAGATTAAATTAATTCTTTTAAGTAATAACTAATATAGATTTTTAATTTGTTTGAAACATAACATGTTGGGTTTTATTAATAGCTATTGACTCATTTGGTTGAACTTCTCTTTTGGTAACCCGATATCGGGTAGTGTTTTCATAGTCTTGTTACAATTTTGTAATGTGTTAGATTTTCCTATTCGGAATTTTGTCTTCTTTTCGAAAGTTCTTTGTTCAGTGTATACGTATAATTGTATGTGTTTAAAATGGATTTGGAAAAACTAACAGAACTCGGAAGTTCAAAGTTTGGTCTGTCGGGTACGGATCTGTTTGAATGGGTTGCTATGCAACAGAATGAAGTCCGCGAAGAACGAAAGCGTGAACGGGAAGAGCGGGAACGCGAGCGTCAATGCGAAAGAGACCTCGCTGAGCTCGAAACTAAGAAAGTAGTTGAACTGGCCAAGCTTGAGATGCAAACACTCAGCTTGAAAAATGAGAACAGTAATCATGCGAATATACAACGACCGATGTTCAGTGGCGGATACAGGGGGGGGGGGGCTTTGGGGGCGGGCGCCCCCCGTAAAATTTTACAATATACCTTTTTTGTGTACGCGCCCCGCGTAAAATTTTACAATTTTACAATATATACCTTTTTTTGTGTACCACTTTACCTTTTTCAGAGACATAGGTAGGTTTCGTCTGTACATTTGCCACTTGCACTCTGCGATTTTTTTTTGCCGGTTTTGGGACAAGCACATCACTACCCCCCCCCCCACTTAGGAGAATTGGGGTGCCTAACAGGGGAAGCACTAGAAGTGTTTGCTAGGTTAAGCACTGAGGATGCTCTGAACTATGACACATTGAAAAGGGCCCTATGTGAAAGATTCCAAATTACAGAAGAAGGATATAAAAGGAAATTTAGGCGCGAGCGACCAAAGGATGGGGAAAACTATACACAGTTTCTGGCCAGAATTAGTCATTATTTTGATAGATGGGTCGAATTAGGCGGTATCGGGAAGGACTTTGACAAATTGAGAGACTTGCTCATTCGCGAACAGTTGGCAAATACTTGCAATTGGGAGAATAAAGACCTAACCATGTTTGTGAAAGAACATGACTATGACTGTGCAAAACAAATGGCTGAGTTGGCGGACAAATATATCAGCGCTCACGGACGTAGATCGCAGGTTAAAGCAGGGTACTATATCCCACCTCATGCACCAAGGAACCTAGAATCCAATAGGGGTCGAAATCCTGGAGGCTCAAACAGATCGCGGATAAAGTGCTATAACTGTAATGAGTTTGGACACATAAGTGTCAATTGTCCCTTGAACAAGCACCCAAGGTCAAACCAAAACAGACAAAGACCGCTCAGATCCATGGCAGCAATGGCGGCAGAAGAAGAATCTGAAAATTCGAATCAAGAAAGTCAAGCAAATGCTTGTCTAATAGTGAAAAAACAAATATCAGAAAGTACTGATCTACAGGTTAAATTGGCGAATGGGTCAAGTATCCCAATAGTTTCTGCTCTTTGTAATGAGAAAGTCCCCAAGATGGGCGAAGTGGTCTCCAAGGTTGACCATAAAATGCCGGTAGTACAAGGATATCTTGGGAAACAAGAGGTCTCTATTTTACGAGACACTGGGTGTTCTGGGGGTGATTGTCAAAAGAGGTTTGGTGAGGGAGGAACAATTGGCTGGAAAGCACAAGCTGTGTGTCTTAATTGATGGTACGATCAGGAAGCCTCCAGAAGCTATCATTGATGATTGAGGTGGACAGTCCGTATTACCGCGGTAAGATACGGGCTTTATGTTTCGATAAGCCAGTGTATGATCTTATTTTGGGAAATGTTCCAGGGGTGCGTGATGCGAGAACTCCCGATGTGGATTAGTGTAGGCTGTTATGTAGGATTTTAAACTAGTGCATTTTTTTTTGCTAAGGATGCTTTTTTTGGTGTCATTGGATAGAGTATACCCTCAGCTATCAGAAATCCATTGATCACATTTTTTTCCATCCACGGAATGGCCGCCATCTTGGATTTCAAAATGGCCGCCATTTCCAATGGAATTTGTCATATAACTTTTGTTATGAGCAACCTATGAAGTCAAAATTGGTGGCAAACCACATGTTTTTAATACAAGGGAGTTCACAAGTGCTCTAGCTATGTTCCTATGTCTAACATACATGCATGGCCGCCATCTTGGATTTCAAAATGGCCGCCATTTACAAAAAATATATTTTGCCATATAACTTTTGTTCTAAGCAACATATAAAGTTGATTTTGGTGGCAAAATCCATGTTTTTAAGAGTTGTTTACAAGACAAGAGAGTGTATAATAGCTGATCTGTTGTTATATATTAATTGGCTGATAGTAGTAATTATTAGGGTAATTATTAGGGTGGTTTAAAACGGGCTGTAAGTAGCGCAACTCCAACCTGCTCTACCACAAATTCTTCCTTTCCTCTATCTCCCATCTTGCTCCTTACTCTGCATGCATCTCCAATGCACCTTTTTCCATGCTTTGCTTTACTATAGGTTGTAGATACAGGAGGCGATTCCATCAGCCCTCCTTTCCTTAATCGCTTCTCTTGCAGTTACCCATCTCCACGTCCTCGAAGACTAAGATGCATTGCAATGTAGTGCATGTTAGTCGCGTGCCACCTGGATGGCCAAACCTTGCGGTTAGTGCTAACTGACGGAGCTCTGGGGGTGGGGGCATGTTTTCAATACTGTATCTATGTTCTGATGTCTTACATACATGCATGGCCGCCATCTTGGGTTTCAAAATGGCCGTCATTTACAACAAAAAAAGATTTTACCCTATAACTTTTGTTCTGAGCAACATATGAAGTTGATTTTTGTGGCAAAACTCATGTTTTCGAGAGTTATTTACTGACAATTAAGTGTACAGTTCTATCTGTTATCCATTAATTTGACATGAATGGTTGCTATATATAAATTAAGCTGTAAATTCAATACAAATTTCAATTGTTAGCAGTAACATATACTTAGTATTTATTGTCCGGTAGTACCCCACTGGTGATACATTAGGTTGATCACATTGCATTGGACTTATTACAAGAAGACATACCAGGAGCAATCAATGTATGCTTTTGTATCCACAGCAGCTACCCCCTCTATATTGTAGAGGGGTATTATTGTATTATAATAGGGGGTAGGCCTAATTGCTGTTTTGTTCAATTGCATGTATCAAAGGCAAAACCAAACAAACAAACAAAACGAAACAAAAACTAGGAAAGGAAAGAAAAATGGTTAATAATATTAGAGGCCTATTTGGCCTATAAATTAGCCTATGTGCATAACTACTTGACTTACTTACTTTGACTTATGGCGGGTGATATTCCCGAACCACAATGCCTCTCCAAATCTTCCTATCCAACATAGCTGTCTTGATTTCTTCTACCTACAATCCTGTGTTACGCTTTAGTAAGTCAATGTAGGTTAGGGCTGGTCTACCATGCTTTCTAACTCCATGCTTTGGTACCTAATGTATGACTTTGGAGACCAGCTCATTGGACCCTCTGAAGCAATGTCCTGCAAATCTTGATCTACGCTTCCTGATCTTGTCCGAGACTTTGGGCATATCCGCGTACAGGTCCTTATTTGTCACATGCTGTCTCCAGTTGATGTTGAACATAGTTCTAAGCATTCTAGTGTAACATCCGTCCAGCTGTTTACTAAGCTTTGGGTGACTGTCCATGACTCACATCCATAGAGGAGGACTGATTCTACAGTAGCTATGAACAGTCTTTCTTTGAGCTTTCTGGATAGTGATTTTGCCTTCCATAACTGACTGCGTTTGCCACAAGCTCTCCATGCAGCTGCTTTGCGTGTTTTGATGTCCTTTTCAGTACTGTTCATCCAGGCTTTAAGGTACTTGAAGTCCTCCACTTTATCAAGGGACATACCTTCGTTTGTGGTGATTACAGGTACTTGCTTCTGGTTGAAGGACATGTACTTTGTCTTTACAGCGTTCATTTTGAGCCCAACTTTACCCACCGAAGTCTCCACTCTGGTAAGTAAGTCATTGCGCTTGAGACACGTCTTCAGACAACAGTGCAATGTCGTCAGCAAAGTCAAGGTCAGTAACTGTGGTTGGTCCTATTCGTCTGTTGCTTCTTTTTGTTAAGCGGAATCATAGCTCCTCTTCTTTGCCATCTATGGCCTCTCTTAGGGTGTAGTCGAGAACAATGACAAAGAGATATGGAGCCAAGATGTCACCTTGTAGTACTCCAGCCAGTATTTCAAATTCCTCAGTTTCCCCATCAGGTGATATAACCTTTGCCTTGGTGTCCTTGCATATTTCTGCAATCGCATTTGTAAGCTGCTCAGGTATACCATAGGCCTTCAGAATTTGCAGCAATTGTCCCCCGTGTATTGTGTCAAACGCCTTCTTGAAATCTATAAAGGTATGATGGCTGGCAGGTTGTTTGATCTAATTCCCTTAACAATTCTTCGGAGGGCAAGAATGTGGCCAACTGTGGTACGTCCAACTCGAAAGCCATTTTGATTAGCTCTCAAGTGGATGTCAAGCTCCGGTCTGATTCTGTTAAGTATCATCTTGTTGTATAGCTCGGCAACAATTGAGCTTAGACTTATTCCACGGTAGTTGCCTCCCAAACTGCACACTAAAAAATCTTAAAAATACGTGGTCAAAATTCAACCACAAAAGGGTCATTTTTAACCCCGCTTACGGAGTCAACTATGCACCGACTAAAAAAGGGTCAAATTTGACCCCGGTGATCTAGTCAAAAACTTCACCCAAATTGTGGTTAAAAATGACTATCCTTGGGGTCAAATGACTATATTTCTCTTTTTCTCTCTGACTATATTAGGATCAAAAAATGACCATATTCAGGGGTCATTTTGATAACGGTATATCCCGATTAGCAAATGACCCCGGAACGGTGGTTGAAAATGACTATATTTAGGGTCATATATATTTAGGGTCATATATATTTAGGGTCATTCATGACTAGGGTCATTCATGACTAGGGTCATTCATGACTAGGGTCATTCATGACTAGGGTCATTCATGACTAGGGTCATTCATGACTAGGGTCATTCATGACTAGGGTCATTCATGACTAGGGTCATTCATGACTAGGGTCATTCATGACTAGGGTCATTCATGACTAGGGTCATTCATGACTAGGGTCATTCATGACTAGGGTCATTCATGACTAGGGTCATTCATGACTAGGGTCATTCATGACTAGGGTCATTCATGACTAGGGTCATTCATGACTAGGGTCATTCATGACTAGGGTCATTCATGACTAGGGTCATTCATGACTAGGGTCATTCATGACTAGGGTCATTCATGACTAGGGTCATTCATGACTAGGGTCATTCATGACTAGGGTCATTCATGACTAGGGTCATTCATGACTAGGGTCATTCATGACTAGGGTCATTCATGACTAGGGTCATTCATGACTAGGGTCATTCATGACTAGGGTCATTCATGACTAGGGTCATTCATGACTAGGGTCATTCATGACTAGGGTCATTCATGACTAGGGTCATTCATGACTAGGGTCATTCATGACTAGGGTCATTCATGACTAGGGTCATTCATGACTAGGGTCATTCATGACTAGGGTCATTCATGACTAGGGTCATTCATGACTAGGGTCATTCATGACTAGGGTCATTCATGACTAGGGTCATTCATGACTAGGGTCATTCATGACTAGGGTCATTCATGACTAGGGTCATTCATGACTAGGGTCATTCATGACTAGGGTCATTCATGACTAGGGTCATTCATGACTAGGGTCATTCATGACTAGGGTCATTCATGACTAGGGTCATTCATGACTAGGGTCATTCATGACTAGGGTCATTCATGACTAGGGTCATTCATGACTAGGGTCATTCATGACTAGGGTCATTCATGACTAGGGTCATTCATGACTAGGGTCATTCATGACTAGGGTCATTCATGACTAGGGTCATTCATGACTAGGGTCATTCATGACTAGGGTCATTCATGACTAGGGTCATTCATGACTAGGGTCATTCATGACTAGGGTCATTCATGACTAGGGTCATTCATGACTAGGGTCATTCATGACTAGGGTCATTCATGACTAGGGTCATTCATGACTAGGGTCATTCATGACTAGGGTCATTCATGACTAGGGTCATTCATGACTAGGGTCATTCATGACTAGGGTCATTCATGACTAGGGTCATTCATGACTAGGGTCATTCATGACTAGGGTCATTCATGACTAGGGTCATTCATGACTAGGGTCATTCATGACTAGGGTCATTCATGACTAGGGTCATTCATGACTAGGGTCATTCATGACTAGGGTCATTCATGACTAGGGTCATTCATGACTAGGGTCATTCATGACTAGGGTCATTCATGACTAGGGTCATTCATGACTAGGGTCATTCATGACTAGGGTCATTCATGACTAGGGTCATTCATGACTAGGGTCATTCATGACTAGGGTCATTCATGACTAGGGTCATTCATGACTAGGGTCATTCATGACTAGGGTCATTCATGACTAGGGTCATTCATGACTAGGGTCATTCATGACTAGGGTCATTCATGACTAGGGTCATTCATGACTAGGGTCATTCATGACTAGGGTCATTCATGACTAGGGTCATTCATGACTAGGGTCATTCATGACTAGGGTCATTCATGACTAGGGTCATTCATGACTAGGGTCATTCATGACTAGGGTCATTCATGACTAGGGTCATTCATGACTAGGGTCATTCATGACTAGGGTCATTCATGACTAGGGTCATTCATGACTAGGGTCATTCATGACTAGGGTCATTCATGACTAGGGTCATTCATGACTAGGGTCATTCATGACTAGGGTCATTCATGACTAGGGTCATTCATGACTAGGGTCATTCATGACTAGGGTCATTCATGACTAGGGTCATTCATGACTAGGGTCATTCATGACTAGGGTCATTCATGACTAGGGTCATTCATGACTAGGGTCATTCATGACTAGGGTCATTCATGACTAGGGTCATTCATGACTAGGGTCATTCATGACTAGGGTCATTCATGACTAGGGTCATTCATGACTAGGGTCATTCATGACTAGGGTCATTCATGACTAGGGTCATTCATGACTAGGGTCATTCATGACTAGGGTCATTCATGACTAGGGTCATTCATGACTAGGGTCATTCATGACTAGGGTCATTCATGACTATATTTAGGGTCATTTAAATATGACCCTTTTAGGGGTCATTTCAATATGATGCCAAATGACCCCGACAGTGGTCGATTTAACCACGAATAACATATTTCACTGTTCAACAGTTCAAATTTATTAAAACTTGAACGTTTTTGTGAATTAATGTTCTTACTTGCCATTTAATTATGGAATAGTGCATGTTGCAGATCGAATCACTAGATCAAATATATAAATATACAATCCAAAGTGTTAAAAAACCAATATAACCCACCCCCGTGCGCATGTGTATTCCACACCCAGTGACACCCATGGGAGTTATTCTTACACCAAGTTTAACACAAGAAATTTAACACCAAGTGTTACATCAGTTATTCCTATGGTGTTGACCTAACACCAACATTAACACCAGGAGCGTAACACCGGCTCAGTGTTGTAGTTTAACACCGGAGTTTGTTGCAGTGTAGGGTCAAAAAATGACCATATTCAGGGGTCATTTTGATAACGGTATATCCCGATTAGCAAATGACCCCGGAACGTGGTTGAAAATGACTATTAGGGTCATATATATTTAGGGTCTTTAATGACTAGGTCATTCATGACTATATTTAGGGTCATTTAAATATGACCCTTTTAGGGGTCATTTCAATATGATGCCAAATGACCCCGACAGTGGTTGATTTAACCACGAATCGGGTTAAATAAAATTGACCCCGTAAGAGGGTCAATATTTTGACCCCGTCGTTTTTAGTGTGTGAGATCACCTGATTTTGGTATTGGTATTATGTTGAGAATAGACAAATTGGTCTGGCTTTTTCCCGTTCATCAAGGCATCGTTGCAGAAGTCCAGTATTATATTATCCAAATCACATCTTTTGAGCATTTCAGGTGTGATACCATCTTCCCCACTGCTTTCCCCCTCTACAAGTGCCTTCGTAGCCCTCATATATTCCTCCAAGTCAAAGGGTCCTTCTTTATGCTGAGATTTGATAGTACTGGGGTAATTTCCTCATCTTCATTACATACGTGCGGTGGGCTCCCAAGTAGATTTTTGAAATGAGTATACCAATTATCTAATATCTAGTCTCTCCTTTTTGCGTGGATCCTTTGATTTGTCCTTTTCTTGTAGTCAATCTTCCTGATATTTTGTTGATCAGTTTCCAACTCTTACCATGCTTGCAGTTTATGTGGGCATTTTCTACCTCTCTAAGCTTATTGGTAAAGTCTTCCTCTTTCACATGATCATAAGCCTCCCCTAGGCTCTTCTTAGCCTCCTTACAATTTCTCAATTTTTCCTCGTCATTATTGTCTAGTCGATATTTTGCATACGCTGCTTCAATTTGTGATCTCGCCCTTGATACCTGGGCGTCATTTGAGAAGTAGGTTATTTTCTCTTTTTTTCCTCACAGGAATCACTTCCTCTGCAGCATCTTGAGTGGCTTTAATGAATCTGGAATATTTCTCAGATGCAGTTTCTACTTCATCCTGGAGGGGTTGAAACCTATTAAAAGTATTATGCACCTCTATGCTATATTTGGCTTGTAGATCATTATCAGTTTTAAGTAGCTTCCGGATACGAGCAGAGACGATTCTATGGTCAGATCCCACACTAGCAAAGGTGTTATGCTTCAGAATTTAGAACACTGTTTTGCCATTTCCGCCTGAAAAGGATGTAGTCCAGCTGTAGTTTGTTGCCGCTTGGGCTGACATATGTCCACAACTTGCCTTTTTTCTTGCGGAAGTAAGTATTTGCGATTATAAGATCTTTCTCTTTAGCCAAGTCTGCGAGGTACTCTCCATTTCTATTTGTGTCATCATGGTAAGTGAATTTGGCGTCATCCTTTCCAAGCCTAGCATTGAAGTCGCCAACAACAAGCAAGATGTTGTGTGCTGGAATGGAGTATATTGCCCCCTTTAGACTGTTGTAATGATCTCCTACGATGTCTTCATCCGCCACATTTGTAGGGCAGTAGGTCACCACTACAGTTGTTGCTGGGTTACCATGGAAGTTGACTATGAGTGTACGATTAGAATGTGGCTTGATACTTGCTAATGATCTGAGTGCTCTGGTATTGAGTAGTATCCCGACTCCACCTACAGCTGCACCTGCTTTATTTCTTGTTGCTGAGGTATTGATCAGAGTTCCACCTATAATGCTCTCATACTTCACTGGGTCATCATGGACAATGCGGTGTTCATGTCAATTTTACATTTAATTAGATTGGTTACCAGCTCCTCCCTGCATCGACTCTCTCTGATAGTTCTCACATTCATGGTAGATATAGTAATATTGGTCTTGCAAGTTGCAAGTGGTCTCCTATTGCGCGCTCTGCCGTCAAGCTTACTCCTCCCTCGGGTTTGGGGGCATGCCGTCATCAGTTGATTTAGAAAAATCAGAGTTTGCTCCAGGAGACGTTATTTTAGGGACTTTAACCCTAGTATTGATTTGGTTTGCCATCATGGTTTTGCTGTAATCACTGCGGTCGCAACTCCAGCAGCATGGTTTGTTGTCCTTCTAGAATACTTGCCAGCCAAGGCTAATGAGTATATTCTACCCAGGTCTCAGTGATTTAAAGTGAAAGCAATGATCAATAGTTCTCCAGACAACTCCAATAGTCCTAGAACTACCAACCATTGCCCCCACCCCCCCCCCCCCCCCCCAGAGCTCCGTCAGTTAGCACTAACCGCAAGGTTTGGCCATCCAGGTGGCACGCAACTAACATGCACTACATTGCAATGCATCTTAGTCTTCGAGGACGTGGATGAGTAACTGCAAGAGAAGCGATTAGGGACAGGAGGGCTGATGGAATTACCTCCTGTATCTACAACCTATAGTAAAGCAAAGCATGGAAAAAGGTGCATTGGAGATGCATGCAGAGTAAGGAGCAAGATGGGAGATAGAGGAAAGGAAGAATTTGTGGTAGAGCAGAAGGTTGGAGTTGCGCTACTTACAGCCCGTTTTAAACCACCCTAATAATTACCCTAATAATTACTACTATCAGCCAATTAATATATAACAACAGATCAGCTATTATACACTCTCTTGTCTTGTAAACAACTCATGAAAACATGGATTTTGCCACCAAAATCAACTTTATATGTTGCTTAGAACAAAAGTTATATGGAAAAATATATTTTTTGTAAATGGCGGCCATTTTGAAATCCAAGATGGCGGCCATGCATGTATGTTAGACATAGGAACATAACTAGAACACTTGTGAACTCCCTTGTATTAAAAACATGTGGTTTGCCACCAAGTTTGACTTCATATGTTGCTCAGAACAAAAGTTATAGGGTAAATTATATTGGAAATGGCGGCCATTTTGAAATCCAAGATGGCGGCCAATCGGCAGATGGAAAAAAATGTGATCAATGGATTTCTGATACCTGAGGGTCTACTTTAGCCAATAAAACCAAAAGAAACATCCTTAGCAAAAAAAAGAGCAAAATTACATAACATCCTACACTAGATTGGGAACCACAGGGAGCGCTTCAAGTTGATAAACGGGTGCCGATCGGATCAGAGTTGAATTAGAAGGATGAACAGGCACAACAGTCGAATGTGGTAGACCAGGAAATAGAGGTGGACGACGCTTGCGTAGGTAACGCTGTGGAAACTAGAGGTCAAAAGAAACGTGAGAGAAGAGCGTTGGCTCCGTTGCCAACGTGCAAGTCGATGATTAGGCAAATAGGTCCTAGGGAAATGAAAAAGATGCAGGATGCAGATGCATCTTTTGATGGGTATAGACGTAGATGATCATGAGGAACGCGGATGATATGGAAGTCAATGATCAACAGGAGCAACCACTGTTTACAGTGAAAGGCGGGCTGTTGTACAGGGTAGTTTCTCTGAGGGATAAGGTCGTTTCCCAGTTGGTTCTACCAGGTGACTGCAGAGAAGATGTGATGCGTGTGGGACATGACTCTATCATGGGGGGTCATTTGGTATTGAAGAAAACGCTTGACGCGGTGAGTATGGAGTTCTTCTGGCCTGGAATTGGAGCCGACATAAAGCGATACTGCCAATCTTGTGATGTGTGCCAGAAAACGATTAGGAAGGGTACGGTGACAAAAGCTCCATTAGGACAGATGCCATTGATTGACACTCCATTCAAGAGAGTTGCGGTTGATCTGGTAGGCCCAATTTGGCCGGTATCTGAGAAGAAAAACAGATACATTCTGACTCTGGTGGATTATGTGACCCGGTATCCAGAGGCAATTCCATTGCCGTCAATAGAAACGGAACGGGTAGCAGAAGCTTTGGTGGAAATGTTTTCAAGGGTTGGAATCCCAGAAGAGATTCTTACAGACATGGGTGCCCAATTTACGTCAGGTTTGATGGCTGAGGTTAGTAGGTTGCTGTCAATGAAACAACTTACTACCACACCATATCACCCTATGTGTAATGGGTTGGTTGAAAGATTCAATGGCACCCTGAAGCAGATGCTGAAACGCATGTGTAAGGAGAAGCCCAAAGACTGGGATCGTTACATATGTCCACTACTATTTGCTTACCGTGAGGTACCACAAGCCAGTACCGGTTTTTCCCCATTTGAATTATTATATGGGCGTACAGTTAGAGGGCCAATGACTATATTGAAAGAGTTATGGACAGGGGAAGGGACTGATCCAGATGTCAAAACAACATACCAGTATGTGTTTGACCTGAGGAAAAGACTTGAGGCGACTTGTCAAGTAGCGCAGGAAGAGTTACGACAGGCATCGGGTAAGTACAAGAAGTACTACGATGCTACACTCTTAGAAGGTCAGGATCAAATATGAGACGAAAAGGATCAATTTTGATCCAGAAGCGGTATCACATATGAGCTTACTCTTTCCGGATCAAAGTGATCCGACAAGCAGGATCAAAAAGTTTGATCCGAAATGGGATCAAATATTTCTGTCAAATGATACTGAAACGGATCAAAATAATGATCCTTAATCGGATGTACCTGTAGCTTATGATCCTACTCCAGGATCAAACTGAATCAAAGAAAAAGTGAAAACATAGGGGGTCATCGGGTGACAGATTGTAAAAACAAGCATGCATGCAAGGGTCTTTCGGTGACACCGGGCCAAAACAAGGGGGTATTTTTGATGGAGCCTGGTGTGAAACCTAATATTGATTGAATGCCCCCACCCCCGGGTGCACACTGCAGACTATATATCGAGTGCAGTAAGCTTACTACATCGTGTAGGCCTAGTACATCGCAGTGGTCGTGACATTTTGTGAGGAGCATTTTGACCGAAAATCGTACTGATGGCACTGGTCAGGTACAAGAAATTTGTTCACAAGAATAGAGCATGTTCAAACATAAAAAATAAAACTACTTTACCGACAAAATCATGTAACATTTTACAGATTAGACTGGATAACTTACCGCGGTATTTCACCCTTGTTTCAACTGTGGCGACCGAATTCAAAAGATCGTCTGCTTGTCGTCTATCGGTTTGCGAAAGAGTGACGTCAGTCACTCATTGACCAATGAACTGTTTCATCGAATTGATCCGGAAATCAGATCAAAGTTGATCAAGGTGAATTTGATCCGTTTGTTGATATCTATCTGGAAACGGATCAAAACGATCCGAAAATGATCCTTAAAGGATCAAAACAAAGTGAGCCGGAAATCTACTCATGTATTTGATCCTGACCTTCTAAGAGTGTAAGGCAAAGAAGAAAATCTTGAAGGTCGGAGATAAGGTTTTGATTTTTCTGCCGACTGACAAAAATAAGCTGCTCATGGAATGGAAAGGGCCTTTTCCAGTGATAGAGAAACTGAACAAGGTAGACTTTAGGGTAATTGTTGGGGGTACACTCTTAGAAGGTCAGGATCAAATATGAGACGAAAAGGATCAATTTTGATCCAGAAGCGGTATCACATATGAGCTTACCCTTTCCGGATCAAAGTGATCCGACAAGCAGGATCAAAAAGTTTGATCCGAAATGGGATCAAATATTTCTGTCAAATGATACTGAAACGGATCAAAATAATGATCCTGCTTGTCGGATCACTTTGATCCGGAAAGGGTAAGCTCATATGTGATACCGCTTCTGGATCAAAATTGATCCTTTTCGTCTCATATTTGATCCTGACCTTCTAAGAGACCCACTGCAGACTATATATCGAGTGCAGTAAGCTTACTACATCGTGTAGGCCTAATACATCGCAGTGATCGTGACATTTTGTGAGGAGCATTTTGACCGAAAATCGTACTGATGGCACTGGTCAGGTACAAGAAATTTGTTCACAAGAATAGAGCATGTTCAAACATAAAAAATAAAACTACTTTACCGACAAAATCATGTAACATTTTACAGATTAGACTGGATAACTTACCGCGGTATTTCACCCTTGTTTCAATGGCGACCGAATTCAAAAGATCGTCCGCTTGTCGTCTATCGGTTTGCGAAAGAGTGACGTCAGTCACCTATTGACCAATGAACTTTTTCATCGAATTGATCCGGAAATCAGATCAAAGTTGATCAAGGTGAATTTGATCCGTTTGTTGATATCTATCTGGAAACGGATCAAAACGATCCGAAAACGGATCAAAACGATCCGAAAATGATCCTTAAAGGATCAAAACAAAGTGAGCCGGAAATCTACTCATGTATTTGATCCTGACCTTCTAAGAGTGTAAGACAAAGACCTATCATGCAAATATGCTTAAGCTGTACTTGGAACGTGAGGTGGGGGCGCACTGCGAAGAACAATGCAGAAATGTGGTGTATAATGACAAAGAGGACAGTATAAACATAAGCTGTGGGGTCATTTGTGAGGATGAACAAGACCTTCGCTCCGGATTACAACTGTCGTTCCCAGCGCTTGAAGCCTCGGAAACAACAAACGACATAGTGATTTCGGAAACGCTAGACGAGAAACAGAGTAAAGACATTGAGAAAATAGTAGACCGATTCAAAACAACATTTACAGACTTACCAGGACGTACGCACTTGATAGAATGCGATATGAAGTTGACCAGCCAGGAACCTATCCGAGTCAGGCCCTATCCGTACCATACGCGTTAAAAGAAACTCTGTCAAAAGAAATCAAAACGATGCTGGAAATGGGTGTTGTTGTCCCGTCAAATTCGGCTTACTGCTCGCCTCTGGTAATGGTTAAAAAACCAGACGGTTAAAATCGTAGCTGTGTTGACTTTAGGCGGTTGAACCGGGCATGAGTTTTCAACGCCGAGCCAATGACGAGCGCCGATGAGATATTTGCAAAATTAGCGACCGATAAGTTCTTCACTAAAATTGATCTCAGCAAAGGTTACTGGCAAATTCCAATGGAAAAGAACGCAAGACAACTGACGGCCTTCGGTACGCTGGATGGTTTGTTCGAATTTACGGTTATGCCTTTTGGATTAGTTACGGCTCCAGCGATTTTCACGCAAATGATGCGAAAATTACTGTGGGGTTTGAAAGGTGTAGACAGTTACATAGACGATATACTCATACACACAGAAACTTGGGCCCAACATGTTGACGCAGTACAGAGCGTCTTCTTGAGATTGCAAAACGCAGGTCTCACCGCGCGGCCTAGCAAATGCTTTGTGGGGTTTCCAAATGTGGAATTTTTGGGACACAAAGTAGGTGAAGGAAAAATTGGCCCATGCGAAGGTACAATGGGCAAGATTAGCCAAGCTGCGAGACCAAAGACCAAGAAACAGGTCAAATCATTCCTTGGCCTGACGGGGTATTATAGTGACTTTATTCCAAATTATGCCGCGATTGCCGTTCCGCTTTCAGACCTAACTAAGAAAAATACCCCAAATACAGTGCCGTGGGGTGACGCACAAGAGAAGTCATTCACCTATCTGACACATATGGTAGAGAGTCCACCAGTGTTGCGATTGCCGGATATTTCAAAGCCATTCTATCTGCGCCAGGGTCCAAGGTTGGGTTTAGATGTCACCAGCTAGCAGCAAACGGTAATGAAAAGTAGCAGAACTATAATTACTCTAGTATGAAGAACTTGATCTTACATATTTGTAAGCATGACAAGAGTTTATAGTAGGTGAATTCCATGTTGTACTTGGCACATTGTAAACTTGATGATATCCCAGTAGATCCCTGGTGTTAAAATCTATCAGATGGGATATACAAGAAGACATAAAATGTTTTAAATCCAACACAATGATGAAAAAGTTGCAGAGCACTGAAATGGCTGTGTCAGCCCTCAAGTGAGAGCGCCACCAGGTATACTATCGAATGCCCGTTACAGTGCAACAGAGCATAAATGACAAAATATTGAATTATAAATATAGTGCAATCCTAAGTATGTGTATCATATATAATCAAAACAACTTTGTTTTAAAGTAGAGCGTAATTTCAATAACATGCACTTTTGGGTCGTTTATGCTCTGTTGCACTATAGCACCACGGAGGAATGCATAATTGTTGTAACCAATCATGTATGTCGTTATAAAACCGTGCACTGTTTACTATTATTTTTTATAGATTGACTCTATATTGACTATATTAGCTAGTCACGGAATATAATAGTCTCGAATATAAGTTCCTTCGGTACACGAGACGTCATCCGAATTTTAAAACCATCGCGTTGCTAGTTTGATGTGTAAAATCATCTTGAAAAGGCGATACCAAGTAAACTACAGGTTGATTAAACGTGTTCATTATTGGAATAATCGTGGAAATATCCTCACTTTTGTTTGGCCACAGGTGTTGATACACTATGCAGGACTCTAAGTCAGCGCCAAATGGTGGTTGGGGATGGTTTGTAGTAGCAAGCGCCCATCTTACAGTGATGATGTGGGATGGTGACATAAAAGCTTTAGCTGTGATGCTGCCAACTTTAACAGACCAGTTTAACGCGGACACCTGGATGATTGGATGGTTGGTTGGTGGTCTTAGCATGATGGTGGAGTTAACAGGTTGGTCGAAGAAAACCCAAACAAAGAAATCAGGTTGTTAATTACAATGTATATATAAATAACAATAACAGATTACTAGTGCTGTATCACGGGTAGCTTGGACAACATAAGATAATGTTTTTTCTTGAAATGCTCCTGTTTAGAGCTAAACCAGCCCAGCTACACTTAACCGGCAGCGCAATAGATTTAGATTTGAAAATTAAAAAAAATCCTTTTATGACTTTGTCACCAAATTAGGATTTAGGGCAGACAGACATATAGAGGCCTGTTTAGTATTATCATTATGATCTAATAGCAGGCTACTATTAGTCTTGGTTCAATGAGCAGTCAATGATAGTTAATTATCAGTGATTATGCATGGCATATTTGCTTGTATTTATCCAACAAAATGGTCACAAAGCGTGACGACCTTACCGTTGACTTACTCTACATGTTTTACGCATGGGGTAATTCATTTTTGGTGTGCAGAATGAACAAAACAAATAGTAGTTAGAAATCACGCTTTGCAGCTTTAATCCTAACTCTACCCCCCATTTTTTTCAGAATTTTTTCTTCAACGCGGAAAATCGACCAAAATATCCCCCCGATCCCCCCGGGATTTGATCCAGGGACCTCTCGCACCAGAGGCGAGAGATTCCACACTTCACCACGGCTGTCAAGCACAGTTCTGGGCAGTGTATTGCCCAGACTGTATGTATTGGGTCCATTTTTTCATCAAAAAACTTCCACGCCGGGTGGTACCAACGTGCCCAGTCGTGGTATTTTGGGGTATATGGTAGTGTTAGGGTTATATTAACAAAACTTAAGAAAAATTTTGAAGAAAAAAAAAAAAATTATCAAAAAATTGCTTGTTAACCCTAACTCTACCCCCCACTTTTTTTCAGAATTTTTTCTTCAACGCGGAAAATCGACCAAAATATCCCCCCGATCCCCCGGGATTTGATCCAGGGACCTTTCGCACCAGAGGCGAGGGATTCCACACTTCATCACGGCTGTCAAGCACACAGCTCTGGGCAGTGTATTGTACCAACGTGCCCAGTCGTGGTATTTTGGGGTATATGGTAGTGTTAGGGTTATAGGTTTCCTATCTTGCAAATAAGGTAAAACACGCACTCAAGATGTATCTAAAATCCAGGACAAAAAACCCGGTATGAGCGGGCAAATGCCGGTGGTGGTGTGTTTTTACTGGGGGATTTTAATCCGTTAGCAGTCATATGCCTGCTTTTTTTCTTCAGTAAAAATACGCTGATTGTCAAAGAACACTAATAGATACTTATGTAAATGTTTGTTATGAGCATGTTACAACAACAAATTGCAATTATTAATTAGGAGTAATTATGTCATAAAGTCATGGGCCGGTATGTCAGACAGTCCTACAGCGATATGCCAGTGATATGCCGGTATGTAGTTACACGGTGGTCTATGGCAGAATATCGTGATGTGCCGGTATGTCAGAATACAAAATGAGGTCAGGTGTAACATTCAGCGTAAATTACCCGCCAGTTACTAGCCTAGTAGCTTATCCCGATTTAGTGCTCTCCAAAGTTTGGGTTACGCCTCAGCTACTATACTCTGTTTGGCCATCTCGAAACAGTGACGTAACTTAACAGGCGCAGCTTTTACGCACGCGTGTGTATCTTCCGCCTTTCAACGCTCGTGTTTGTACGCAAGCGCCCCGAGTAGGCGCACACGTTATGTGCTGCAATTAGTAGAATACGCGGTTACGTCACTGTCTGGATATGGCCGAACAGAGTATAGCGAGGTAGTGCCATTCTTCAGCTACCCGTCATTGGTGCACTCGGCCGATTTGCCAATATAAATTGTGCATGAAAACAGCCGTATAACCTGTGCATGAAAATAGCCGTATAACCATTGATTTATTGATTTATTGATTTATTGATTTATTAATTAATTAATTAATTAATTAATTAATTTATTTATTAGTATATTTATTTATTTATTTATTTATTTATTTATTTATTTATTTATTTATTTATTTATTTATTTATTTATTTATTTATTAATTAATTAATTATTTAATTAATTAATTAATTTATTAATAAATAAATAAATAAATAAATTTATTAATAAATAAATTAATCAATTAATTACTAAATAAATAAATAAATAATTATTAATTAATTAATTAATTAATTAATTAATTAATTAATTTATTAATTAATCAATTATAAATATGGTTGTACTATAATTTCAATGCCACATTTGGTTTCCTCATGCAATTTCCCTTCAAAAATGTATACTTTTACTATCTCTGGGGGGTATACAAGCAAATATAAATGTTTCAAGTTAAAATCATATCGCGAAAGCCAAAATCCGTGTGTAACACGAAAGGAGGCGAGTAAAACACATGGCCCTATTCTTATTTGTATACTATATATGATAAGGACCCCTTTGAAAATAACTTTCTATAGCTTTGCATGTTATCAATTTTTATGTTTAGCTGTATGTGTATGTTATCGTAATTCTAAATTTGTATCTTGTATATGATATTTGATATGCTAAATAAAATAAAATAAAATCATATCTATGGACATATCGAGTTGCATTGCAATTAACATCCAATACAAGCGCAAGCGACGTGGTCTACTATAGTAAATACAAGCCTACAGTTATAAACAGTTATCCTATTTGATTTATAATAGGATATAAACTCCTCAAAAAGCTTGGAATTTCTTTAAAAATTGCATACATTTGGTATATTTTGTGATAGGTTCATACTGCACTGCATATCAATGGAAAGCTGAAGCGTTCAGCTTTCCAATGATAACCACAATACCACATTTGTAGCAATCATTTGCTTTAGTGCTCAACCACTTGCTTGAGAATATGGGGAGATCCCAAACTGAATGCGCCAAAATCACTAATTTGTATCCTCATAAGTCAATAGAGAGAATTTCTTTACACTGTAGTTGTTAGTGTAACACTTTTTAAGGAACAGACCACGGTGATGAATACAGTACATTCAAAGTAAGACTTCCCATATGCTTAGGCCCAGACACACCTATGGCGATCAGGACAGCGCTTGTTAAATATGAATAACACGTTATTAAGAAGAGCGCGGAAAACTGTCCGAAATTGTCAATTCTGTCTCATTCTGCTGCCATCAGGCCGGCGCTTGCATTCTGCATTCTGCTGCGATCAGACCGGCGCTTGCATTCTGCATTCTGCTGCCATCAGACCGGCGCTTGCATTCTGCATTCTGCTGCGATCAGACCGGCGCTTGCATTCTGCATTCTGCTGCCATCAGACCGGCGCTTGCATTCTGCATTCTGCTGCCATCAGACCGGCGCTTGCATTCTGCATTCTGCTGCGATCAGACCGGCGCTTGCATTCTGCATTCTGCTGCGATCAGACCGGCGCTTGCATTCTGCATTCTGCTGCGATCAGACCGGCGCTTGCATTCTGCATTCTGCTGCCATCAGGCCGGCGCTTGCATTCTGCATTCTGCTGCGATCAGTACATTCAAAGTAAGACTAATCTGAGGTCAGGTGATGACAAATTACTTCTCACAATCCCTCGTACTATGCGTGCTCTTGGAGACAAAGCCTTCTACGCGATTTCTCCACGTCTATGGAACTCTCTACCTGCCTCACTCCGCAATTGTTGTACTATTCATAAGTTTAAAAAGGCTCTCAAATTTCATCTGTTTCCTAAGCATTAATCCCCCGCCTCCCGATTCCATTCTGTTTTTAGCTTTGAATATTGTGCTGTCATATTTTGTGTATGTATAGGCCCTTTTTACTTTGTACAGTATAATAATATGTTGCAGTAAGATATAGTGTTTTGTGTATTTTAAGATTTTACTATTTTGTACAGCGCTTTGACCACTTTTGATTAGGCGCTCAATATATGCTGCTTATTATTATCAGATCGTCGCTTGCATTACGCTGACAAAGTTATCAAAACGCCAAGCTAAATGCATCAAGGTCTCAAAGAGTCCATTGGTGACGCAGATAGCCCTGGCTAGGACGATCGTCCCTGAGCGCCAGGGAACCGCGCTTGTTTTGTGCAGCGTAAAGCATGTAAAGCAAGCGACGTCAGCGTCCCGTTGACGTAGCAATGAGGCATACAAGCTACATGAGGACGCATCAGCATCAATAACTCAATCTCGTTCTCTACCTAGGGTACGATGGGGGGGGGGGGGGGGGGGGGGGGGGGGGGTGCTCAGTGCAATCGCTGGCCTGATTGTCGTAGGTGTGATAGGGTCAATACTAAGAGCTATATTGCTTGAAAATTCAACAATTTTTCCGTCTGATCGGATATGTGACCCGTCACATAGAAATGGACATGTTGCAGGTTGAAGTCAAATCTGAGTTATTAGTATGACTTTAAGAGCGCATTTTAAGCTTTGAAATGATACCATATTGAAAGTAATCAGACTTTGTAATCACGAGATATGATTTGAAGAAGCATGATATTTGTTTATATTGTTTTCATTATATTTCACCAAATATATAAGCCTCTATGTTTGCCGACAACATGTCCTTTTTGACATGACTGGTCACATATTGTCTTCTTTTCCAGGAATTGGATTAGGTTTAGCCTTTGTTCAGAGCACATCTATCGTACCTCATTATTTCGATAGTTTATATCCCCGAGCATCGGCCATTGTGACTTGCGGAAGCTGCGTCGCAATGATAATATTCGCACCTCTGACACAGGTATGCAACAGTTTTCAAAACTGCTTATAGACATGATAGAGCTTATTAATGTAGCTATGCGCAACGGACTGCAAACGTGAATCACACCCGGCCTATTCTTCATTCAATTGAATCGGCGCATGACGTCTTATTCAATTCAGAATTGGCCTCCATAACATGAAACAAGTGTGTCTAATATCAAACACAGTTTAAATTCCCGAGAAGATGGCAACCAATCCAACCGGATAACCTGTAAAGTAAACATTACAACGGGCCGGAAGAGGAGGTGAGGTATTCAAACAACATAGTGCTGCAAACTCACAAAAAGGAAAAAAAAGTTACAAGTATTGCACATTCATGTTAGCTTTTAATCAAACCTATGTACTCATACTTCCGCAGGAATCAGTTTGTTAAGACGTTTTCAGTTACCCAACATCAGACATTATTCCAAAGCAATACTTTTGTTTTTGTTTTTCGGCAATACTTTTAGCGATATACCGGGTGTCCCTAAAAAAGGGTGCACGTGTTTACCCAACTTGTTGACCATGAAGTTCTAACATTTTATGTAAGATGTTTACATATATTGAAAGACCAAACACATGGCTTTCAGATGCTGCTTATTTCATCTGTTTCAGATTTGTCAATCCTGAGATATCGACAATTAACAAGAGCTACCCAGAATCGATGTTGTGCCACTTTACAGTTTCAAAGGGTTACTCCTAAGATACAACTTCCACTTGTACGATTGCCCTTCACCAGTGTTATGCAAAATAACATTTTTGTATTGAGATTAAATAGGTTTATTAAATTAAATAATAGAATGAGTGCCTGTGTATCTAAGCAGAACTGAATAATAAAGATGTTTGTTACATGATTCGAACCAGTCCTTTTGACGAGGTTTCACAAAATGTTTATTGGGCCTACATTTTCAAAACAAGGCAGACGTCTATATGGCTGGGTGTGGCCTCAATTCATTAGAAGAGGGTGTTCATGGTCTTAAAATATCATGAAACGAGAAGTCCTGCAGAAGTCACCAGAGAGTTTGCCATTCCAGCAGAAGTCACCAGAGAGTTTGTCATTATTTCTGTAAAAGTGGAACAACGTCGATTTTGGGTAGCTTTGATAAACTGGGTATATCTCAGGATTGACAAATCCAAATCAGATCAAATAAACGGCATCTTAAAGCTGAGTGTTTTCCCTTTCCGTATGTATTACCATATTTTTAGGGACACCCTGTATAAATCATGTTTATATCTTTATTTACCAGATGTTTCTAGACGCATACGGCTGGCGAGGGACTCTACTTTTAATCGGTGGTATTAACATGCATCTTATATTTTCTGGAATCTTCCTTCGGCCAATCACCTCACCAAGTGCTTCTTCTTACTCCACCGTGGCTTCCAATGACAATACTTCGCCTAAAGAAATAACTGAACCCATATCGCTTAATGTGTGTTCAAGGATTGCGAACGCCATGAAACACGTGTTTCCGGCACTGCTCTTTGGAAATCCAATTTACATTCTGCACATGTTGATCTTTTGTTGCAGCGCGTTTGTTTTCAGTGGATGGGTTATCTTCCTTGTACCGCATGCTATTGAAAAGGGATTGACTCCGTATCAGGCGTCTGCTATATGCAGCGTATCAGCTGTGGTCTCATTTATTGGTCGAATAGGATTTATCCCCTTCGTTGAAAAAGAAATTGTACAAATTCGGATCGCAATGTAAGGAGCTATTGCTATCTCAGCAGCATCGCTGTTCATTGATCCCTGGATGAACTCCTTCTGGTCGCTGATGTTATCATCCTCTCTATACTTCTTTGGGAGAGGTATTTACAGATCCCTGTTCTTTGTCATTCTAAATGCTAACATTGGCGTTGATCATTTAGCAAGTGGATTGGGATGGTGTTTAGCATTTGGAGGGACTTTTAGAGCCGTAGCCGGAGGCACTGTAGGTAAATCGTGCAGATTTGGGTTGATTTAAATGGAAAAGAACCGAATTTAACAGTTCAAGGGATTCATTATCATAATCATGGCCAACTGTATGTACATCTCTGTATATTATGCGCTTAATAAATTAGGCCTATGCCAATGGGTTCTCAAAACTGCGAAATTGTTTTACACAAAAATGTTTGGATAATTCTTAACATAGGCTATGATCAAGACGTAGACAATTACATTTTTATAAGAATTTTGAGATTTGTGTATAACAATACTACAATCCCTGTTACCTGCAACTGGATTTTGTGGAACACTTTCGTAAACATATTTTTTCGTAAACATGGTTTAGTTCTAGCTTGTGGTAATTGTTTATTGTCATGAAATCTCACCAATTACGAAAGGGTTTATACGAGGGTCAATTAATAAGTTCTACCTCCTTCATCATAACATCGCCAATAGGAATGTCAGACTAGGCCTCATGAGAGAGATTTTGGACAACGGAAACGGAAAATTACCTTTTAAATACATGTTGTCAGTGTTTATTCGCGTATTATGCTTAGATACTTTAAGAGCACGGTTTAAATACTGAAGTTGAAAATCAATAAATGAGATCTGAATATGTTACAGTATTAGTACATGTATGTATAAACAAGATTGTAAGCTATATTAAATCATGTAGGCTTATAAATAGTGTAATATCAACTCGAATGTATTGATATGCCTTTGGCATACTGCAATACTGTAAATCAGTCAAATGTTCGTTGTTACAAGTTCAGCCACAGTGATCATGGTGATTGCCTCGCACGTTAAATCTTTAACACTCTAGTAATTTTATGAGTTTTACTTATGTGCAACCTATAGAATAGTCAATCAGGTAGTCAATGAGAGAAAAATATCTCTTCGAGAGACTTGTAATCCCTCCATTTAGTCATGTTTATTGAAGATCTCTTAGTTCTTATGAAAATCAAATCGGACTTGTGCAGGGTTCTCTAGGGGAGGGGTAAACTTAATGGTTGTCCTGATCTGGTTATGGCTAATCAGAGGGTATATTTCCCAAAGAAATCGGTCACCTTTATTATTTATAGTATGTCAAAGATATATCTGATATTTATAATGGTTATAATCGACCGATAGTTACGTGTTGTCACTTAAAATAGGCCGAATTAATAGTAATTCGGTGATATTTGCTGTTTCGTATCCGTTTCCGTCACACTAAATGGAAGTTTGGTTTTCATCGCTTCTTCAGAAAAGTACAACCATTACTCAGATCAATTTAGTGTCCATATCCAAACTCTCAGTTATAGTATTTCTTAAAGAATATAACACAACCTTCCTTGCGCCTTTGATCTGTCTGCTTCACTAATGCAGCCATCGAGAGTACTACAATAGTTATATTGTTAACGCCAGATAAGTAGAGAGGTTTCTAGTTAATCACCGATCTTTTTCCGATGCTTTTAACAATAGAACGAAATACCGTTGGAAAAGCGCTTTTAAATCGCTAGGAAAATGCTTTAAAAGCACTGAGAGTTTGGATATGGACCCTTACAATGAATTTGAAGCTGAGGTTCGAAGCTACAATCGTGTAATATTTGATAAGACTAACTTATATATTGTTAAAGTTATGAGGTAGGAGGTAGAGATTAAAGAATGACCTTCGTACATGCAGGTTCAATTTAAAAATTAACACTTTTAAATCGCGAAGTATTTTCACTTCTTTTGGAACGATAGCAAGTATCATTGTTTATTAGTTTTTGCAAGCCTATCAATATATTAGTTTCACTAATTGTGTTTTTCTTTTATTTAGGTTGGATATATGACCAAAGCGGGAGTTATGATTATGGATTCTTATTACTCGGAGGCGTAGAAATATTCAGTGCAATACTTTTATTCATTGAGGACATGTTCAGAAGAAGGCTTACGGAATTGGAGAATGTACCCTGATTGTACCCATATGCATTTCTCTGTCAAGTTAAGGCTCACGCCAATTCGATTATATTGTGACAAAATTGGAATTTTTTCACGAAATCGTGTGTGACAAGATACGTGGGATCAGATTCTGTTATGATATTTAAAAATAGATAACCTTATAAAAAAGCGAGCGCAAAAAACACGTTCGGAGCGCTGCAATAAAGAGCAGGGGAAAGCATTGAACAATTGAATCTGACATTAATGCCGTTTGGGGTACAGAGTGCCGAGAGAGTGGATTAGTCGTTGTTCTCTCTGTTTTTATCTCCACCTGAAAAGTCCAGCGATTTTAATGTCCTGTTTTAAGTCATGATTATGGGTAAACTAATGTCCTGTTTTAAGTCATGATTATGGGTAAACCAAGGATCTGAAATAACCCGTGAAGCGGTCCGCCATGGTTTCACTAATACATAACACATGTTGCACCGCGTGCATATGATGACATAGACCAAGTTCCCGGTGGTGCACGTGGACTCATAGGAAATCTTTTGTTCACCGCTCCGGGGTCCGGTTCCGGGGTTCACCGCTCCGGGATGCTGTCTCGTGAAGTTACATATTTGCAAGGTAGGCTTCCGCAGTGAAGTTGTTGATCCGGTTCTTCGTCTTGTTGGTTAATCTTGGAACAACCACTATGTCCCTCAGGTTCTTGCCCCTGCGATATGCGCAAAGAGGGGATGACGGAAATAGTCTCGATGTAGCGTCGTCTGCCTTAATGATAGGTACATTGCTCATAACGATTTTCGAGACCCGTGTGTTGATGGGATGGTAGGTGAGTACCAGAGCGACGCGTTGGACTGATGTACGAGGTTATATTTAAACTGTATAAATCTATACAGGGTGTGTTAAAAAGTGTCCACGAGGGACAAAAATAATAAAAATGAAATACCATGTTTTTTTGTTTAAAAAACTGAAGAAAACCCCCCCCGCAATTTAGATTAAAATGAACACCAACGGGATAAATCAATATATTGCTTGAAATACATCTAATATTCAATTATTCGGTGGTTTGTCATAATAATAATAATAATAATATAAACAAATTTGTATAGCGCCAAATGCAAAAAAGCCTCTAGGGCAATTGACAACTTTAAAGGACATAAAAATAAATAAATGATGGATAATATAATGTTTGTCTGCCCAAATTGAACTTACTAATTAACTATCAACCCTGGTAGGTAGATTATTATTGATTTTATTGAATATTTTCAAGTACACACTGACTGATTATTCTAATAAAAGAGTTCTCTGCTTATCATGAGAAGTGGCGCAAGCTGAATTTGACATGCCTTAGTAGATTTGCCATAATTTGATAACGAAAGCTCCAGAATAGATAGAAATAAATTCTTGACACATTAAAGATTGCTGAACATGATAATTACTATACAGAGCAAATCTTTAAATATTTTTCGTAGCCAAAAAAATCATGTTCACAAGGGACACTGATTGACACGCCCTGTGAACACATTTATTCTCGGAAAAAGTGTACGTCCCAGAGCACGGTATGCGATGTGGCCGAAAGTATTATCGTAAAGTAATTATGAAATAAGTATATACTCATATATATTAAGTGTTTATCACTTTTCAAGTGCCTTCCACTTCCAGTAAAACTTTGTGCATGATGCCACTCTTCGTAGCAGTCTGTTTTTTCTCAAATCGCATTGTGATTGTAATCGTATTGTGTTGTTATGTTTTTGAAAGTACAATATCGCCCTCTAGAGTTGCCTAATAAAGATGCGTCGTTATTTTAGTATCACGAAAAGTACACTGTGGCCTCAGAAATAATTGAAATGTTGCGTTATTTGCTTTTGTTGTGGAAACACAACCAGGGTGTCTACAAGTATGGGAGACGTGTCTCCTCAGCTCAGCATAAACCCCGCTTCCGCATGGTCCGTGTACCCAAGTTCATTTGTATCGACCGAGAATAGATGGCGCGCTACAACAAAACATGGCTGATGTTGGTCAAATTTGTACCCTGGAATTCTTACGTGATCTATCTCACGAATTGCCTTCAAATCGAAGACATGTCTTTGAACAAATAAGGACACGCAAGAACAACAGGAGGGGGATTGGTAAGATGCAAAAAAGATATTAAGGTATTCCCACAATGCACTGCGCAAACGCCAGCTAACTAAAGCCTTTTTCATACGAAGCATTTCTCGAGCTCGTAAGTTTTAGAAATAAGAAAAAGGAACACTGATAACTAATTTATTCATTGATGTTAACTAGAACCTAAGAGCTCCAACTATGAACGCGCTATGAAGCCATGATTGTGTGCATACGTCTATGGGAACCGAGACAAATTGGAGACCAGATTAGGGCATTTTGTAAAAAATGCAATGCATTGCGGTGGTGGCTTTATACTCTTCTTAATTGGGAAAGATGGGTGAGGTAACCTCTCCGGTCAAAATCGTGGGACTAAAGCATGGCATTGAAGTAAGTAGGTTTTTATATGCGGGTGCGGGATGTTAATCATTCAGCGTAGTGTTTACTTCCCTCCACTTGTCACATGACCGCCTTTTGGTCAATCAGCCGGTCAGCGTAAATGGCGGGTAGGTCGTAGCCGGCATAGATATCTTATGCGTCGTAAGGCGCTAGATGGGAAACTCCCCGCGTATTTGATGCGTAAAGTGAAGCCGAACGTTTTTGTTTACATTTTACGCAGCCGTGCGTACTTCTGAAAAATATTACGCACATACGCAGCCTTTTCCGCGTTATTTGTCAAGGGCTGCGTATCATCACGCCGCAAAGAGCAAGTTTTAATCAGAAAAGAAGCTGTCTCCTTTGTCTTATTTAGATTGAAACTGTTTTGAAGTTATATCTGTCTCAGAAATAAGTTCATCCTTCTGCGTTTTCGGACCGTGACCTGGCCTCATTATGATGTTGAAAGTATTGGTTTTTGAAATCAAAATATGAAGTGAGTTTTCAGATTGAAGTACAAACATTTTCATATCGTTTGGAAGTATTTTTGTTTTTTTCAATTTTATTTGAAACTAAACACTTATTGAATTAGATCTTGATTTTATGATAGGAGTTTTTTGATCTATAAGTTGTTGTTTTTTCTTATCATTTTTTCACAACAGAAGGATAATTCTGTCTTTACTATTACGCCTAGTAAAACCGGGAGTAAAACAGCCAATGACATGCAGGCAAACTAGATCAAAGAGTGACTAAATAGAAACGAACTAACAGGCCGCGCCTACTATAATAATAATAATAATAATAATAATAATAATAATAATAATAATAATAATAATAATAATAATAATAATAATAATAATAATAATAATAATAATAATAATAATAATAATAATAATAATAATAATAATAATAATAATAATAATAATAATAATAATAATAATAATAATAATAATAATAGCGACAAAAAGGCACATCCACTCAATTATTAGAGTGCTTTAAAGACACGAAACATTTATATAGAACGATACAAATAGAAAGAACAAACGTCAAATAACAAAAACAAAAGCAAATTTCCCAACACAAAAAGAAATGGACCCAGACAAGTTACACCAAAGTCAGTTTTTCAGTTGAAAGGCATTTTCTTGTTCAAAGTGGTCATTTGCACCCTTGTTACTGCATTGATCATATCTCGGTAATTATATAGGTGGTGAAATTCAATGGGATAAAGTGTATTTGATAGCGGGCTAATGGCTTACCAAAAGTCAAGTGATGTATATATTTTCAATTAATTTGTTAACTCATAGTCTCATGGGACACCTATTTAGACACACCCTGCAGAACATTTTCCCTTTTCAATATCATTCACCTTTTCTAAAACATTCACATTCCCCCAAAATGATGTTTCTAGAAAAAGTGGCAATTTCCAAACCTTATGCAAGAAAGTTACACAATGTCTCTAGTGCTCTTTAAAATTCATTACGATTGTATTTACAATTAAAAGAAAGTTATTTTCTTTCTATTATAATAGGTGGTCCTTATTTAAAATAAAAATTATTCTTGTTTATGCATGACTAGTCAATAATGCCCACCTTTCACCTTTCACGTTAATAACTTCCCTGTATCGTTGAAAAGCGCCACTTTTCGGAAAACATCATTTTGGGGAAATGTGACTTTGAGAGAAGTAACCAATGTAAGGGTAAAGTTTTAATGGGCATAGCCAAGCATGCACCCCTTTTCAATCTCTGAAAACGCTTAATTTTGCGTGGAGGTTATGCAAACAAACAAAAGGGGGTTAACATGGATCTTGCAGGTGAAAAAAACTTGAAAATGAAGAACACACATTATGGTTCCAATTAACCTTTGTGTTGAGTCGGGGGAGGGGGAGTGACCCCTTTTTCGAACAAAACAAGGAAATGTTGTCTGAAAATGACACTTGCTATTTAGCAATCCGATTTGCTCAAAAACGAGAACATTATTCAAAATATTCTCTTTCTAATTCCAAAAATTGGTGGTTGGATATAGGCCTACATGACGCATACTCATCGTGTTATTAAATTTGAACGTTGTAAAACTGATTGTTTTAAATTAACTTTAACAAAAGCTTTGTGTTGAACATTTATTATAGACTACCACTGCTATTAGCAGGCTTACCTTTTTCTTTACGCGAACAAACCATCCATAATTTGGGGAAATTGCGGAAATAATAACATGTTGGCTGTGAGAGAAGCACTGTAAGCGAGCGCTGTACCGTGGCACGGTCGCGTATCTCGACGCGGGGAAGTACGCCGCACAATTTAAACGCGTACGCACTTTTCTTACGAATAGGTCGCGTCAAGGCGCGTGGGTACCGAAAAGTACCCAGCTGAATTATTCTTGAGCTGAAATAACAGGGAAAGGATAGGTCGCGTCAAGGCGCGTAGGCTGGTGCGTGGCTTCATTCTTTTTGGGGAGTTTCCGATCTACGCTCCGCTTAGATATCTATGGTAGCCGGTATCTCGGTTGAGGGTCGGTTTAGTGTGTCCTTAATTCAATTTAGGCTTGTATCGTTAATGTAAATGTATCAATAATGTATCAGATGCCAGACTGAATTCCATACCACTACCAGTAGACGGCGCTCTAAAACGACGGGTGCACGTAACCAAGGTGTGGGACCTGTAGTCAGGAAATGATTAGGACAGTATTTGCTAATTCTGTTGCATTATATGCTCGATCCTTCGGAGATCGTTTTTAGGTGCGTTGACGTTAAGGCCCTGTCATGCCATAGCGTATGGCCTGAACGTGGCCTGAACGTATGCCGACGTATTAAAAAAATAGCTCGAAAATTGTCAGAGTCCAAGAACGTCCAAGAACGTCCAACTTCCCAACGAATTGCGTAGGAAAAGTCGACATCGGTGATGGAATGGACGTATCCATAGCGTATACATAGCGTATTGAACGTATAAATAGTGTATGACTAACTTATTCATGGTATTGATAGCGTATCACTAACTTATAACAAACTTATGACAGCGTATCACAGCGTATGCGATCGGCGAGCGTATGACCAACGTATGCTTAACGTATTCGTAGCGTATGTCTGCCGTGTTCGACGTATCCTCAGCGTATCCTCGGCGTACAACGAACACGTGACTTATGCCGCTGCAGAAATTGAGTTTCGTACACGGCGGGACAAGTGTTGCCAGTTCAAGTAAACGCAGCCTAGATGATAACTATTAAAATATCTAGAAGGGTAAATCTATAGGTCCAACCTATAACTTACGACGAGTAACGTACCTCTTACGTATGTCAGCGTATGTCAACGTATGTCTAACGTATGTCAGCGTTTGTAAACGTATGTCTAACGTACCACGAACCTATCGGGAACTTATGCAGAACGTAAGTTAAGCACACGTTGAGTACGTCGAGAAATTTTTAACATGCTCAATAATTTTTCGCGGGCTCGACGTGTTCCAAATTTTCACTACGTATCACAGCGTGCTCGTAACGTAAACGACGTATCCCCAACTTACCCCTAATTTGTATCAGCGTACACCAACGTATTTTTCGATATTTCGCATACGTTGTCATACGTTCAGGCCATACGCCATGGTCTGGCAGGGCGTTAAAGGCCCTGTCACACCATAGCGTATCGCCTGAACGTATGCCGACGTATACAAAAAAATAGCTCGACAATTGTCAGAGTCCAAGAACGTCCAACTTCCCAACAAAATTGCAATATTTTGGTTTTTATCAATGCTAGAGAGCTATATGTTTTCAGCCGACGTACATCAACGTATACCAACTTACGAGTAACGTACCTCTAACGTATTTCAGTGTATGTAAACGTATGTCTAACGCACCAGGAACGTTCAGGGAACATTTTGAGCATGTTCAATCATTTTTCGCGGGCTCGACGGGTTCCAAATTTTCACAGCGTATCACAGCGTGCTCTTAACGTAAACGACGTATCCCCAACTTACCCCTAACTTATATCAGCGTACACCAACGTACACCAACGTATTTTTGATATTTTCGCATACGTTGGCATACGTTTAGGCGATACGCCATGGTGTGACAGGGCCTTGAATGATAATCTTAATGATAGAACCCAGAATGCTTGAAATAAAAGTTGTCTACCTCTAACCCGTCTTACTTTATGGGGCAAGGGTTCAAACAGCTCTGACAGGTTTAGACAATTTTACTTTGATTGTTAGCCTTCAGTGTGTGTGTTAGGTATATTTCAAATAAAATATACGTCCCAAAGATTCCCCAAATTGACTAATTTCTGGTCGAATAACTTAATAGTTCACCACTAGTTCATTATTTATTGAATACGACCGTCGCTACAATGAGTAGTCATGGCCGAGCGGTTCCAATGTGAGGCTCTGCTTGTAAATGTCAGAAACTGGTTTCAATAAGTTTCAATAAGCAAGACAGATCCTATTATTAATAATAATAATAATAATAATAATAATAATGTGGATTTATATTGCGTACTATTCCACCAAAATGGTGCTCGAGGCGCGTTACAAAAAATATTTTACATTACAACATATATTTCCATGCATAACTTAATCTACAATCATTTAACTTATACAATTAATAGTATAATAATGATGTCAATAATAATATCATAATTTAAACTTACTCAAAAAATTAAACTACAAATAGGGGAGGATGTGGTAACTGGTCCGGTTAAGCATATTTTATGATATAAAAGCTTAAATATGTATGGAATTGCTATGAAAATATCACCCATGTAACTGTTTACATATAACATTATAATTAATGTTAAAAAATATCCAAACAAAAGGCCAATTACCACTAACTAAAAAATGTGCTGGGCACGGACCAGTTACCCCATCATAGGGGCAACTGGTCCTATATATTCCAACAGTTAGAATACACAGAAATCATTGAATGACAACACGGAAGCTAGTCTGTATTTTCGTTACAAACACATTTCCATATTATTTAATGTGTAAAAAGGATACATGTCTCATGAAATTGAAACCCATGTTTTATACAGTTTTCATGGTTAACGTGTAGGCCTAAATAGCGGTAATACTAATGGTGTACAAAGCAAAGCAAGCGACATTTTCGACTGCACGTTTATTAGATAAATCGGTATGAACCTAGTTAAATGGTTACATGGTTGTGATATTCAGATGCCCCATACATTTTTCTGTATATACCCCTTTCTTTAATGATTTTATTTACTTCATATAGTTTTTGCAGGTGGACCAGTTTCTCCCATACCCCTTCGGACCACTTGCCCCAACAAATGATTCAGCACTTTGTCGAGTTGAAACATTATTCAAACACGCCTGTGACGTAATTAATCTTACGCCAAAATGTTTTAAAACATAACACCATTTGTCATACTAATCAAATAACTCAAAAACATTTCAGAAAAAAAAGGACAAAACTGCATTTTAGTTTTTAGCCATTACGCAGTTTTCTGTAGCCAGCGAGTATCTTTGTATTCGCAATTATAACGGCGTTCGGGTCCTACAAGTAAAGGAGTGTCTTTAGATAAAATAAGAAATGGTACACTTTGATATTTGCAAATTCATAAGCTAATAACTCTACAAAATGAATACCGGTGATAATGATTTAAGTTGAAGCATTCTTTAAATTATAATTTTGATCGCAAATCCAAACCAGCAATGTCCCAAATTAGCAACATGCGCCATTTTACGATCGTTATACAACCACAACCTAGGGTTTTAATTATATTTCGAAAAGTCCTTTAGCACACTACGATATACCACCCTTCAAATGCAATATGCACTTAGCATCTTACGATGCCTGTCCTGCATGTATATATTTACTGTTGCATATCTATCAATCATATAAAATACATCAAATATGATCTAAACCCATCTTCATAAATCGCCCATGGAGATGGCTTCAAAGATCTGGAGAATATCACATGTGTAAATACCCTAAAGTTGCAAATGTTTTGGAATCTAGAAGGTAAGGATATACGTCAAGTTTCAATATAAGTCGTACTGTTCAAAAGAAAGCAGTATGCCCATACAATTACAAAATCCTTCATTTCGGACCAGTTGCCCCATAGGACCAGTTGCCCTATATTCCCCTATATATCATTTGAAATTTAAAGAAATATATAACAAGAAATACATTATTAATAAAAAGCATCCTTTGTCAAATGAGTTTTGAAAGACGTCTTGAACAATGTGAACTGTGCCAGGGATGTGCATGATCAAATGGGTAAGGCGTTCCAAAGACGTGGAGCTGCAATTGAAAATGCTCTGTCCCCAAGAGTGTTATGTGATGAACTGCGGTGCCATATCATTTAAAGCCTTAAAACAATGAGCAACAGTTTGTATACAATTCTGTAACCAACCGGCAGCCAATGCAACTTCTTTAAAACGGGAGTGATGTGAGATCTTTTCCTAGTTAGAGTGACCAAGCGCGCAGCGTTGTTCTGAATATGCTGAAGACGTGCAATCTGATCTTGAGGAAGGAGTTACCCATATCAAACCTGGAGGTAACAAAACTGTGAACAATTTGTTCAGTGGCATGAGGATTCAAGTACTTTCTTATTCTACTAATGTTTCTGATATGAGATGAAGCAGAACGAACAATATTAGAAATATGAGCATTAAGAGACATTGATGAATCAAAAATAACATCTTAATTACAAGCCTTTGTTGCAGGTGTGGCATCACCAATTGTAATATGTGGGACATGAACTTTTGAGTTGACATTTGTTGTCTAGAACCAATTCAAAACAAATTGAGTCTTCTCATCATTCAACTTGAGAAAATTCTCCTGCATCCATGACTCGATACACTCAATGGTTTGATCAGCACACTGTTGGGTTTTTTGAAAGATAAGTACACTTGCGTGTCGTCTGCATAGACATGATACTGTAATTTGTATTTAAGAATTATGTTATGAACTAGATATGTATAAACAGTGAACCATTGCGGTCCGAGGACCGACCCTTGTGGAACTGCGTAATCATGAACAACTGGAGTGGACGAGGAGATCCCAACGCGAACATATTCTGGTCTGTTGCTGAAATATGATTGACACCATTTGTAGCGCACTACCACGCAAGCCGATAAAATCGCGAAGTTTACTTAAGCAGAATGTTGTGGTCTACTGAGTCAAAAGCCGCGCTTAAATCTAGAAGGATGAACTATTTGGAATAGTTCAAGACCTTAATCACCCAAAAGACTTTTATCTGACTCTTGAAAAGGACAGTTCAGATTCCGCGGGAGTTTAACTCGGTTGTAGTACCGAAAGTGCGCGGTTCGATATTGCGCGGTTCGTTTCGGTAATAGTTGACATTTTAACGGTTATTCAGCTAAGTGGCGGTCCTGCTATATGTGCATAAGGCAACGTTGTTATTCCTAGACCTCGTACCAGAAGGATTTTGGTACGGATTCCAACCACGGGTGGCGCCGTTTTCTAAGTTTGGGCAGCGAAATAATTGAAAGGTAAGGGATTTCGATATGGTTGTTGTGAAGAAATTTAGAGAAAAAACATATATTTTTTGGCCGTACCCATTTGCCATAGCACTACCAGATAACTTAGTAAAAAATGTAGCATCTAGTTAGTGTCTAGACAATTATCTAGTTTCATTATGTAGAACTATTCAAGCGCAAAGTGCTTTATTTGTGTGCCTTGAGTTGGGACTCCTTTGTGTGACATATGCTAAAAATCGAAAAATCACATGGTTTTTGCTTAAAACAGTTTTAGCATTAAAACTATACATAGGAGTATTACGGAAAGTATACATTTCCTGAAAGCATACAAATTTCAAAATCTTACAATGTCAATATAAAGATCATTATACAGGTTGGGTAGGCAATAAATAGGGTGCAAACAAGTAGTTTAAAGGCCGAAATGCAGGAATGGCTCACAAAACATAACATTTCTTACTCAAATTCACTGAAGAGACCTCAACTTGATGATATCATTAAGAAGTACACACCACGGAACTTCATAACTCAACGACTTGCAAAAGATAATGAATTAAATAATCAGGCCACCACCATATCACTGAAAACACGGTTAGTTTGTACTGAAATTATACCATAATTTGTATTAAGCAACGTTCATGTATTCGTTAACGTAGTCTGATATTTATACACCTTTTTGTTTGTGGACATTACATTTAAAGGTATGCAGAATAATAAGTCAGCTCCAAATGGTGGCTGGGGATGGTTTGTAGTCGCAAGTGCCCATCTAGCTTCCATGATGTGGAATGGTGATACGAAAGCTTTAGCAGTTTTGTTACCAACTTTAAGAGAACAATTTGACGCTCAGACGTGGATGATGGGCTGGATGATTGGCGGGATATCCACAGTCATGGATTTTACAGGTGTGTATGAAATTAAGGAGATACTAAAAATATCGTCTGCAATGTTTTTGCAAATCCGAAACAATCTCCAATAGGCGACAAAAAGAGAGAAACCGTGTTCTAAGGACCCGGAAATGGTGAACGTACAGATGAATACCGAGTACCGACTCAAGGTCGAATTTAAATTGTGAATATAAATTCAAATGGTAGGCTTTCCAAAAACCTAATAAATCTCTTCACCCGGAGCTTAAGATGGGAAAATTGTTGTTTTGGTGTGAGTTATACCAATCATGACCCTGCGGAGCATGCATTTGGACACTTGTCAATTGTCAACATTGGTTTAATCCTTTGTCATGTCCAGGATTGATTTTCGGAAGGGCGACAGGTACCTTTTGGTGCCCGCACCTTACTTAATGACACCCAATGAACTTTCATTTGTTGATGAACGATAATGATTTTTCTGCTAACAATTTTACGTTCCAGCAACATTGCAATAAAGTTATAAGTTAGTTTCGAAAATGTTATAATACAACGTTATCAAACGACATTTTGTGGGTACACCCCAACGTTTTAAAAACGCTCCTCGTTTTGTTAGTAACGTTCTGATATCACGTTAAAAGGTTAGTTATGGACGTTGAATGAAAGTGCCAAATTATTTTATTCTTAAATCGTTGTCCCAATGTTGCATCAATGACCTAACCAAAATATCACTTAATTTGGTGGTTGTGAATATGTATAGGTGTACGTATTTGCTGTGTCTGAGCCAAGTGAAAGCTTCAGTGAACCAATGTTTTGCGTTCGGATCGGGTCAGGCAATTTACAACAATCAAAAAGTCACAAACCGAAACAATGCACTATTAATTTCAGTTACATATGAACACAGATAGACTATAGCGTGTCCAATACCATGTCAAAATATATATCGTTCAATTGACGTAGTACCTGTGCTAATTTTAGATATCTTTTTCGTTGTTTTTTCTACTATGTCTAATAGTGCTTTGTTAAATTTAGTTTGATCAATTTACAAGGTATATAGAACAGACTACCTTTATCTGTTTATATGAAATACAATTAATGTAAAAGCCTTCCCATTTTCTCTATGAAGCACAAACAAGAATTTTGAATTAAATCTTTGTATTTGGCACTGGAAGGAGAGCGCTATTTAAAAAAACCCAACTAATCAATATTCCTTCGATTCAATCATTCACGATGCAATAATACAAAAGTCAATGCAGATAATTCAGCCGCTAGTCACTGGGTGTGTACAGTAGTAAAGGCACTGATTATGACAAGGTATTAACCCTCCATATTACGATTAAACGATTTGGGTGCCTCCCCCTCTTTCAAAATGTGTATATAATATATAGTAGGCATAGCACACATAACATTCAAATGATTGAGACATGTACAAAATTGGATTCAAATGAAAGATTGCAATGAAAGATTTATTTTCCAAAAAGAATTATGACAATCGGTCAATCCATTCTTGTGGTACGGTGTTTTCAGATACTCGAAAAATGGCCGAAAACCTGCCAAAAACAGTAACAATGCCCACAAATATAATTTATCAGGATTTAGAGAGCTCAATTTGTTAATAATGTAATATTCAAAACACCATTTACACATATTTCATTAACAATTGAATATCTATATACCATGTTAAATTAAAAGATATGGTAAAATTATATTACATTAAGCTAAAATAACCTAGTGAAATTGGTCATTTTGACCAGTTTTACTGACCGCAATCAAAAAAGTCCAGCTAATTAATATGCGTAAATGTTATAAATCCAGATGTGAATGGTGTATTGCAATCAAACTTGGTATTATGGCTAACTGTACGATACCCAATCTTTTAAACTATAATAAGCTCATTAAATATGCAAATTAGCTAATTATCTATTCAAGTCATTAATATGCAAATGAGCAATGTCCGACAATGTTTTTCCCATCATAAGAGTGATCGGTAATAGATATATAAATAAGCTTTTCCATTTCTTAAATACCCATATTTAAATGCTCAGTCTTTTCCTCACATTGTTCACTCAAAGTATGCAAAATCTGAGCATATCACTAAATGGATTGAAGTGTTTAGTACAATATCTCAGATTAGGTTTATTTAAATCGGCCCAATATATTCAAGTTCAGAGCAAATTTCGAAAATTGGTAAAAACAGTCATAACTAAAAAACCTGATAATAAGTATTTATACCTGGATCAAGGTTATATAGTCCAAGGTCATGACTACCATATATGGCAAGCTCACTACCCTACAGGGAGTGCCCAATGTGAGGAAAATTAATTTTATATAGGGGTGTTTTTCAAAGTGGAGCTGCATACATTATATGAAAAGATTGTTTTTCATAAGGGCTTACAGACCACTCCTACATGTTACTCATTTTGCATGATTAATTAATCCAAATATTGTATGGCTGTCTTCATGACTTGGATTAGTGCATCCATGCACGCCAAGTGAGGCAACAATACAAACCACATTCCACATCGTGCATAGCCATCCATCAATAATGCAAAATGAGTAACAGGTAGAAGTGGATGTAGGCCTTTATGCAACACAGCTCTTCATATGTTGTTGTTCACTGGTGTAATGCTCCCAGTGGCAGACTCTGTGTGTGTGCATTGTGCTATGCCTAATAATAGACTTTCGAAATATAGTTAATTTTTATCAGGCAAGATGATGTTTAAATTGTCTTTACGTAGTCATGTAGGAATGGTGTCACATGATTTACTCGCAAACACTAATTTCTGTGCATTCTCCTCTAAAATCCGTTCAAACATTTCCAATTCAATAGGCTGGTCATTGATCTCATTGGTAGTCATGTCAGTGTCAGGCTGCTGCTCATTTGGCACGTTACGGATCTAATCAACCTTGTCCTTAAAGAATAAAGCAAAGTAATTTGCTAGATGTTGATGTGAATCTGATGAGGGAAGAATTCAGCGGTTTTTGTTGAGTAAAGAGTTTAACCGTTTTAAAAAAACATCCCTTTTGTCAGACTTTGCAAGTGAGGACCTCGAAAACTCCATCTTATTGGCATCAATCAATTGATTTACTCTATCCCTCACATTTCCAAGCGTCTCTCAAACATTGATATCATGTCTGGTCGTTGATGCTCAAGTTCGTCCCAAATGTGCTCAATGGGATTGAGGTCGAGGCTCCGTATTTGGGTGGCCATTCGCTGCACATGGCTACATAGATAATTACATCAATACATCGTCTTTAATTTTGTATTTAATTTCATTGCTTTATCTTTTTGCAGGTCCAATTGTTGGTGCCATCAACGACAATACTAATGTCGACCCACGGTTTATTGCGATGTTAGGAGGTGTGCTGACGTCGATTGCATTCATTGGATGTTCATTTGCAACAACTTTCGTACAGCTTACTATAATATCAGTTCTTGGAGGTATATTGTTATTTAGTGCATACTGTATATGGTGGGGCTGTGGGATGGGCTATCCCAATTGAAATCCATACACCCCCTATGGAAGACAGTACCTTTATATTCTACGCAGGGAGTGCACATTTCAAATGGAGTCACCATAAGTTTATCAATTTCTTTTGCTGAAGAGGCAAATACTGGCAAATGTTCCAGTATTGAACGATACTGGTATACCAGTATCTGGGATCTAATGTACAGCTAACTCATGGGTACGGGACCCGAC
Source organism: Ophiura sarsii (assembly GCA_035610835.1). Taxonomy (NCBI): domain Eukaryota; kingdom Metazoa; phylum Echinodermata; class Ophiuroidea; order Amphilepidida; family Ophiuridae; genus Ophiura; species Ophiura sarsii. Next base: position 31,666,711 of record CM069451.1, on the reverse strand, counting down.
TTTGATTCTAAAGGAAAATTACACAATCTTTAATGAATATGCTTAATGATCTGACGCTATATTACTTTGTTCCTCTTCACTTTCAGGAATTGGATTAGGATTCGCGTATGTAGAAAGTACATCTCTGATCCCCCATTACTTCGATCGCTTATATCCCCGAGCATCTGCCATTTCAACTTGTGGAACCTGCGTCGCAATGATAATCTTCGCACCGCTAACACAGGTAGGCAGCAAAAGCATTTCGTGATATTCATCCAAACACCCAATAATTTGCATACAAATGTTAAGCTCAGTATTCACTTATTAGAATGATATTATTAACAGCAATATGAAGTTTGAAGTTGATAGCACTTGTCATGAAAAATCAAAATATTCGGAGGTTGCACCCCCTATCAAACTTTAAGGGAGATGTCCCGCAAGCATAAAAGTGTGCATTATATGTTAGAAAAATAACTATCGAGCCCAACTTTATAATTATATAGAACAAAACACCACACTTATGACAAAAACAAATAAAAACCGCAATCTCTCAACATGCACTTTTTAAAATTCGCGGCGATCGAAAGTCCCAGATTTGAGCACCGATACCCATGACGTCATCGACACCGGGACTCTCGATCGCCGCGAATCTTAAAAATTGCATGTTGAGTGATGGCAGTTTTTATTCAGTTTTGTGACGAGTATGGTATTTTGTTCTATATAATTACGTAATTTCGGCTCGATAATTATTTTTCTAACAAATAATGCTCAATGTTGTGCTTGCGGCACCCTTCCTTTAACAGGTCACTAGTCCTCCAACATGCCAATTATCGATCTCTTAATTTCGGAGACCATAATAGAACGTACTACATTAAATATATACGACCATTATCTTTACAGATACGTTTTGATTGATCCTCCCTAATTTTTGTTAGGAATCTGTAAACATAGCCATCAATTTGAAACGCCGCCGGAAGTCTTAAAAAGTGTCATATGGCGAAGATTCCCAGTTCCAGCCCCATTTAAACATTTGTTATTCAGGCTCAGTTCTTGACATCTTGTCGTAACTATAGAATATCACTTATGTTGTGATTTAATTACATTGAAAGCCAGTGTTAGTGTACTCTCTTGTCATGTCAGATACTGCTCTTTGGGGTAATATGAAAATCAACAAGTCTTTCGCAATATCATTCACTATTTTATAACCAATATTTAAACTAAATATTTCTGTTGATCTTTCATCTTTAAACAGATGTTTCTAGATACATACGGCTGGCGAGGGGCACTTCTTTTAATCGGTGCTGTTAACATGCATCTTATAGTTTCTGGAAGCTTTCTTCGACCCATCAAGTCATCTACCACTTCCTACTCAGCAGTGGTTGCATATGATGACACTGCAGATCATGACAAACCAAAAACTAAATGCCATTATGTTGGTTTAAAGATCGTCAACGCGGTGAAACACTTGTTTCCTTCAGTCCTCTTCGGAAATCCAATTTACATTCTTCACATGTTGATCTTTTGTTGCGGCGCGTTTGTTTTAAGTGGATGGTATATCTTCCTTGTACCGCATGCTATTGCTAAGGGATTGTCTCCATATGAGGCGTCCGCTATATGCAGCGCAGCAGCTGTGGTCTCATTTATTGGTAGACTAGGCATCCTACCTTTAGTTGAAAAAGAAATTGTGCAAATTCGAACCGCAATGTATGCATCCTTTGTCCTCTCATCAGTATCACTATTAATAGACCCCTGGATGAACTCCCTCTGGTCGCTGATGATATCATCATCCGCCTATTACCTAGGAAGAGGAATTTACAAATCTCTGTTCTTTGTTATTCTCACTGAAAATATTGGCAGTGAACATTTTGCAAGTGGTTTTGGTTGGTGTTTAGCAATTGGTGGAATATTTCACGCTTTAGCCGGAGGCACTGTAGGTAAGTCGTGCATATTCAGGGTGGTTTCATTTAGTACAAAGCTAGTCTGCTAGTCCACATCTGTATGATATCGCCCATTGCATACATGTATTTCCATAAGCGAATGCACAATCAAAGAAGTTTGTAATGAACCATAGTTTATGCCTCCATAAACATACACGGAGCGTTGCGTGTAGAGATTTGTGCCCTGTGCACTGAACTATACTTTACTGTAGCCTACAGGGCGGACTATGTCTCCTTATGGTATACCCTCCTTCTTCACCGGCACTGCAAACTATGGTATCAAAATATACATATGGCTTTTTCGCGCGTCCTGCTTCACAGGGTTGGAACGATCACACTGAGCCACAATGGTCAACTTTTTTGTCCTCTATATGAAACTATCAAGAATAGAACCGTCACAAATGACTCATACAATTTGGTGAACCCCAAGCAAAAGGATCTTGAATGAACAAAAATGGCCGTTTGCAACCTTTATAGCCCTATTCTAGATTCGCTGGTGAACCATTGATTCCTTCCGTACTTCGTCCGTGGAAACTGTGGCAGGCCGGTGTCAAGAAATAGATTATAATGACACGATTGAATCCGTGATAGAATTACTATCTTACCTAAAGACATTCAGCATTGTCCAATTCTCCCATTGGATAACATTTCGAGTTGACTATATTAACTTCTCGATTTGATTTGCATTCTATTTTAAGGTTGGATATACGACCTTTACAGAAGTTATGATTATGGGTTCGTATTACTCGGAGTTGTGGAAATGTTGAGTGCAGTACTTTTATTCACTGAGGACATATTCAGAAGAAGAAGGGAAAACAATAGGAATTGCACAAAGAGTTGAGCAAAAATGTACATGTATATCATGATTGTTTGGTTTACCAAAATTAATATATTTGTTTATGGAATAACGACACATTTGCATTTATTCACAAATTTACATATTTAAGCCTACATGTGCACAGCATTGGTTTTATAACCATTAGCGGGCAAATGCAATTCATGAGTTGTAACTTGAATTCATGAGTTGTCAATTGCTGGAAATCTTGAGTTCATAAGTTGTAAATAAAACTCCGGTGGAATATAATTATAAACCGGACGCGGCGCCACAGGCGGTATGTGAAACTCGGCACTTTTTTTATATATTTGTTTTACGTTTCCACAGTGCCACAGTGCTTGAAAACACTCGTGCTTTTATTACTTCTTGCAATCATATACAATTAAAGGTAGATGTTCCGATTTTCAACTTGAAGTTTTCTATTCTACATGAAAGGTCATCCTTAAAAACGTCGTGTCCCAAAATTTGAGATGCATAGCTATTATGGTTCTTATTTTAGACGCACAAGATGCTGTGAACCCATTGAGTAGTACACAAACTATATCGGTGGTAACCACCATTCGCGGTAATTCAACGCTATTTCGTCGATTTCTCTGTCATTATACCGAATTAGGCCGTCAAAATTCAGTATGATGATGAGAAAAATACGAGCTTTCATATGATATGAAAATCTCCGTATGTTTGAAATAATTCTGTGTTACGAAAATATGATCGGGTCATCTACCTTTAATCAAATTATAATCCAACGTAATTTACTAATATAAAGTTTAGCAATTATAACACAAAACATTATTTATCATTTACATTGTTAGAAGTATAGGCCTACATCTCAAAACGTGTAATTTATTTGAAAATCAATAGGATCAATATAGTCATTGTTGCGTTAAATTGATTTTCATCCAACATTTTACACATTTGTCACATCAAATATATCATTAATTATATAACATATGAACAACAACAAAATAAAAATAAAGATAGACACATACAAATACCTATGATTGTAATCATTTCAAAATGTGATGTTTCAAATCTTAAGATTTTACCGTCAATGATGAATGTTCATGGGTTTATTTTTACCATGAATTCATATACAACATATCAACATATCAAACATAATTCGTCAATTCAAAATTGTCACAAGTAATCAAAAATGTGTTCAATTAGCTATATACTATTTTGTCCATGTTTTTTTCTGAGTAAATATATAAAATTTGGTGCTTAAAAGCTCAGAAAGTAGGTTTTTTTCTTACAAATCTAATTCATAAATTCACCAAATATTTTCATAAAACTAAACAAAATACGTGCATGTCTTTACAACATTTAAAACATAATTCAACAATTCATCAAATCTTGTTTTATGCTAGCATACTTTTTATAGTGTAAATTCTGTATTTGTTATTAACATGATTAAAGTTAAACAGTATTCATCATATCATTTATCAATGACTTAATAATACATACAGGGTGTCTAAAAAAAAGTGCCCCATGTCGAAACATGATTTTTTTTTTGCCATGACAAATATTGAAACATTGTTTGCGAAATACTAGTAATCATGTTCAGCAATCTTTAATGTGACATATGATTTGTTTCTATCCATTTTGGAGCTTCTGTTATCTAATTATGGCCAATTTACTCGGGCCTGTTCAAATTCACCTTTGGCCACATGTTGTGTGAAAAAAGCTCTTTTATTAGAATCGTCAATCAGTGTAAATCAATAATAATCTACCTACTAAATGTTGAATTTGAAAAAAAAAAAAAAAATCATAAATATAATCCATGATATACCATAAAATATTTAACCCTTTGAACCCTAGCTGTTCCCAGTCTGTTTGAACTTCTCACCCAGCCTTCCTGTGGTTAATATAGAAAATATTGAGTTCTGCAGGAAATGGATAAAACAAAATAAACTTGTTCATCTGTAATATTGTAAAATCGCATAGAAATAATAAATGTTTACTTGGAAAATGCTTCAAGGACCAAAAAAAAAGAAAAAAGGCGACATTTTGCACAACAAATTTCAATTTTCCATGTTTTTGCTCAATTTCGAAAATTTGTACTAAAATCGTCATTACTCACGTCACATCCTCCTGATCAGATTTGCTCTCAAAATCATCTGAATTTTCAGAACTATCGTCATCTAAAACCTCAAAACTTGACTCTAAGTATATCGCCGCGTCATATTTTCATGTATTTTCGATGTGAAACGACACACGAAAAAAGTGCTGATAAAAGCACTCGGTTATGGAAAAAAACAGGCATTTAAACTTTGAACCCATTTCGTCTAGTTCCCCAGTCGTCTTACCGATGTAAACAAACCATTTTACGCATGCTACACAGCGCCGGTGGAGCAGCTCATCGGGTATTTGGTACACATAGGTTAAAGCCGGTAAACCGGTGCGTCGGGTATATGGTACAGACTCAGTCAAGCCGTTAAACCGGCACGTCGGGTTCAAAGGGTTTTAACCCTTTTAAAGACGGTATTTTAAACAATACATTGACATATCCTAAAATCATCATCGGAATCATAAAGGCAGTGTTTTCAGTTGAAAGCCATTTTCTTGTTCAAAAGTGACCAAAGTGGGATTCGCACTCTTGTTACTGAATTGATCATATCTCGGGAGTTAGGTGGTGAAATTCAATGGGATAAAGTGTATTTGATAGAAGACTGATAGGGCTTACCAACAGTTGTTTTTTAAACAAAAAGACATGGGATGTATTTTTAATTAATATTATTTTCTAACTCATGGGGCACTTTTTTGAGACACCCTGTATTACAGAATCATATAGTATTCTGCATTATATTTACAACATACCGTAGGCCTATTTAACTGTTTACAGTGGTGTTTTCTTATAACACGTTTTGTTGTTGTTTTGAATTAGATAGTAAATCATTCAGTTTTCTAACTTCCAAAGTAAACAAATGAAATATTGGAATCTCTTTGTGGATTTGTTCGTTGTAACTTGTATATCATTCGAAATTTGTATATTGCATGACACGCCTGGATGATTATAACATTCGCTATATCCCTAAGGGAGCACATCAAAACTCGGCCGCCCGGCAACCGCCGGTTCCGTGGGGTTCCATGCGGTTGCAGCCGGTTTCTATTGTTCTAAACAATGATATGTGGTCCAACCGGGCGGAACCGGCGGTTGCCGCGCGGTCTAGTTTTGATGTGCTCCCTAATTGGCCTATAACAATTTCTTGTGTGGCTTGTATGGGCCATGTGTTGGAGTGCGTATAGTGCCGCGGGAGTGAGCCCTTATTTTCTATTTTATGTGTGGCTGATTTATGTGACTGTAAATGGTAAATGGAGCTTTTATTCTGAAGTAATATAGTCTTAATTCTTTTAAAATTTTATAAAATATTGATGTGTTTTGCTGTAAATAATTATTGGTGTTTATATATATATATATATATATATATATATATATATATATATATATATGTTTTGAGGAATAAACAATGCATTTTACATAGAGTCTGTGAAAACCAATCTTGCCCTATTACCAGCATCGGCTTGACTTCACCTTTTACACTATTAACAATATACCCCTGTACAGGGTGAGTAAAAAGGTGTACTCAACTTTGGGATTTTATTTCTAAAAGTATGTGCAGGAAATTCTCAAATTATTTATTAAGGCAGAGAGGCTGTTCCATTAGTTTTCAACAAAATAATTTTAGTTGGTTAAAATTGATTGAGGGAAGCATGTTTTATGCCCATTTAGATAAAAGTGTGCATTTAAAACCAAACCACATTTGTGATATTTCTCTGACAAGCTCTATTGAATTTCGCTATTGAATAATGGCGCACACTTTAATCCGATCATCACAAAAGCCTGATTTTATCTTTGCTGATTTCACGAAATAAGGACATTGTTTTGTCATTATTTAGATTAGATTTATGTTGGACAATTTCAAACCTGTTGCATTTTATAATAAATCCACACAAGAAAAGGAACTTCACACATGTGTTGTCATACAATTAAACAAGATGAACTTATGACCTCATGAATAAATTAGCATAACCATCAAGTAGCCCAGGTAGCCCGGTCATGCATAACCAATAATGATGCCCTCTCTTGACTAGATATAGATTCACAATTCATAACTAGAGTAAAATAAACCCACGAGGAGAAAAAAAAAGAGGATATACAAGAGCAATAGCGATGAATTTAATACCAGATTAAATCTGGAACTTTGTCTGAATTAAAATTCATACACAATTACAAAACAATACCGAGCAAGACAGAAATGCAATGACTCCTCCCCCTTTAGAAGACCTCTGTCCCCCCAAAACAGGCCTCATAATTGATCTATACTTAAGCTGCTATCATTTGTAGCGTAAACTTTCATAACAACATGTTATGTATCAGCATAATGATACGTACACCTACTGTAAATCGCGAAATATGCATCTACAGAGCACCATTCCCCTCGTAAAATAATGGGAAGGTGGTGTGCCAACCATTTTTTCCTGGTGGCTGGCTAATGAATCTTTGATTTGTCAACCTGCTGCCAATCGCGAAATATGTATCGCCAGCGCACCATCGGCCATGTATTATATATATAGGCGAGGCGGTATATGTGACAAGCAATTGCGCCTGCGGGCTATATATGAAATTTATCATAATCGACATAGTGAACTGCAAGGTGCGAAAATATTTTGTTTTATTATTTAGCTATTGTGTCTCATGCATATAACCACTTAATTGCGTCATTGAGTACAATACTCACTATTTTGTTCGGTTTCAAAATGCATTACCTTAAATACAGGGTGAGTCAAAAACTGCAATAGTGGAAAGAAGCCATCCCGCATTTTTCGTTTGTCTTTGGTGAACCTCTTTGCTGCACAACCCAAGTTCCTTGTTTGTCCACGAGCATAGTGATTTTCAATTGAAATTGCACACATTTCATGTTCACATTTGAATATCCCGCCAACTAAAAATTGGAATAAGTTCATTTGTATTCAAATTTAGAACATTATAAGCAATCCATGGGTTATGTAAATTGATTATTCTATCTCCAAACAATAAAGGATACATTAAATTCCAATTAATATATCACAAATTTACTTAAATTTTCAAATGTTAATGAGAGACGCATTTTTCAATCTTATGCATGTTTTGGGTATTTCGTGGACAAGCGTGTAAAATGGGTGCATGGGTAAATAAGTTCACCAAAGGCAAACGAAAAATGCGATTGACTTCATATTTTCACATAAAATTAGTAACAAATAATTATGTTATACTTATAACGTTTAAAAAAATTTCAAACATCATCTTGGTTTTGAAAACAAGATGGCTTCTTTCCACTATTGCAGTTTGTTTTGACTCACCTTGTACATGTAGTCGATCAACATTTTATCTCGTCACGATTGTTTTTAAATAGCAGTGGTTATAGTGCATGCATTAAGATATTCCAAGCGACGGGAGAGGGATGGCGTGATGGTGTACTGGGCGTTAAGTCAAGAAAAAATGTTAAATAGAGTTACTATTTTGGCTACGAAATTTACTGAAGTTAAATCAGGCATCGTAAAATTCCGTAGAAAAGCATCCGCACTCATCTACTACTGCTGACTATCACACCGGATTCACTATTTACTAATGATACCATGCTACTAATTCGATGATAGCAAACTTCTTCACCACTGTCTACTGCAGCTAGTACGTTACTATACATGTATATGGATAACACACTACCGCTTGTCTACTGCGGATAGCACGTTACATCGTCCATTCTGCTGGTAACAATTCGATCATAGCACATTATTTTTTTCTTCCTGTATGCTGATTTAAATACCATGCAATACAGTAGTCAAATTAACCAATTATATATTGCTTATTAATTAGCTAATTAAACAGGAGGGTCGCACATTGATTTATCAACTCTTGACTGCTGATAGCTGACTTATTTCATCCAATATTGTCTGCTGATTACACATACAAAATGTTACTGCTAAATAGCACATGTTTTCTGTTAATTACAATGATTATACGTCCTATAAATATACTACTTAGTGGTGTGACTTGGGTCTTTAATCTCTTTACATTTTTCATTATTAGAACTTCCAAATGCAGCCATTGGTGGACAAAATGCACAAATAAGGCATAAATGGGAGCTTCCATGGCACAGATCCCTCTTTTTCGTGTTTTAGATAGCGTCCCATCCCTTATTATATACGCCTTGGTAGAGTATAGGCATGTAGGAAGCAGTAGTAAATGATTTGATGGGCCGAATAAATAGCTCTGATTACAGAACCCACTAAGCTCTACCGCTCAAAATACTAATGCAATATATATTTCCATCCAGTGACTATGGGCAAGCCGCCCTCGATGACACTGACACTGGATTTGGGGTAGTCAGAGGATCTATTGTTAGATCTAGAAGATCCATGTTAACAGCGACCATTAAGAGAAGAGTCTCTCGCCAGCCGTATGTATCAAGAAACATCTGTTTAACACTTTCCACGCAGCTATTAGAGGTTTACCATACACAACAAATTTTCCAGAAAACTTTCCCATTTGCAAAGTCTTATCTCAAGAAATACTGAACCAATACAAGGTATGTTGGTCCTTATTGTAATGCATTTCTCATGTTGATTATTCCAATAATATTGACATTTTTGAAACATTTTGTGAAATTTTGGAACTGTCATTTGCAGACGACTGCCGCGTGGAAATTGTTAAGATGAAAGATCAACATGACTGGTGTTTTTAACGGTACAATACAGAGCAGCATATGGTATGACAAGAGAGCTCGGGAGTACTAGGTGTTAAAACTAAACAACTATACACTGGAAAAAAGTATCGCAACACTTGTTGAAAAGTGCAAATTTGGCCTCGAATGTTGCCACCATGGTGTGATATTAAGGATCATTTGTTTGCGTAAGCTGTCCATTAAAATGTTATGCAATAAAAGGGCCACATTTTAGTTTGTGATGTAATCGATGTAATGTTTTTCAAGGCCAAATGGAAAATGCATAAAACAAGTTTGGGTAAAACGCGATATTGAGAGGCCCAATGATTAATCTCTATAGTTGTAATCTTTGGTAACACATTCAAGTCTTCCAAGGTCAAAGGTCATCTGGGGTCAAATTTCAAAAGTTGCCCGATTGTCCTCAAAAATGAAAAAACTCCCTTTTTCGTACGCCCAAGGGTTATGGGGTCAAAGGTCAAAATAGGTCAAATTTTAAATAAGTTCAAATGACAAGAGCAATATTGCGGAAGTGTTGACCTAGGTCAAATAAATTTTAGAAAATCAACGGTGACCTCATCGTATATGCTGAATTTATGAGCAACAAAAAAATGGCATGTTTGGACTCATTCACTGCATTGTAGCCTATAACGTCTAAATGAAACATTTCTTGCGCCAAATACAGAACTAATATAATGACTATTTTAAGTTTTAAAGTCTATTCAATATCGAGTTATACCCAAACTTGTTTTATGCATGTTTTTGGACAAAAGCATGCATTTTCCCCTTGGCCTTGAAAACATCACATCGATTACGTCACAAACTAAAATATGGCCCTTTTATTGCATAGCATTTTGTTGGACAGCTTAAGCAAACAAATGATCCTTAAAATCACACCATGGTGGCAAAATTCGAGGCCACATCTGCACTTTTCAAAAAAAAAAGGTGCGATACTTTTTTCCATGTGTATATATCACTACATACATACATGCTATTCTATAGTTAGACAAGATGAAAACCATTGGGTTAAACAAATTAATGTCCGGCTGCAGCGCCTAACAGGCCTATAGAGGATTGCATTACGCAACCTTTTGGCTGACAAACACTTACCCTATACAAAGATTTTCATTCAACCTCAAACGCGCAAAATAGCACACCCAAAGTGTTGGTATGAAATTCTGTTTCTCATTTTTTGCAGTGGTTGGTAAAAGTTAATTGATTAGGAGAACGGCAAAGCGATGCCCGAGTGATGCCCTGTCGCCATTTATTTATAGGTCATTAAAATTTGGGCGTTGATTGGCTACCGATTTGATATTCTAATTTTATCAGTGAAGTCATCAATGTCAATACATATCGCCAAATGTTGGCATCAGGTAAAATGGCCAGTGTTTACTACGCTTCTTCACGGCGACTTACGGTAATGGGAAATAGCTATTTCTGCAACCTTTTAAAAGACTTCGGCATTCGGCTACCGCGACTATGTAGTGTCTAGCCTTTTGCTGCCGCGGTTAGTGAACTGGATCGCGAGGTCTTTTAAACGAACTACTAACCACGTATTGCCCTTAAAGAAAAACTTGACACTTTGTTGTGAAATTCTGTCTCTCATTGTTTGTAGTCGGGTTGCTAACCCGGGGGGGGGGGGGGGGGGGCGGGCGGTACTTGAATTTGAAGAGGGTAAGGGTGTGTGACTGGGCATTCTGAAAACAGGGGCTTACCGAACTGACACATCCTAAATTTGGGGGTCTTGGCGAACGGCCCATGTTGAAAACGCTTTCCGCCCAATTGGTTGTTTTTAAAGTAAATTTGGACAAATTGGAAATTACCAAAATTGGGTGTATTGGGGGGCAACTCGGCGCTAGAGTTTGGATTGTATACGGTAGCTTGTGGAACGACTTATCAGTGAAATGAGATGCTTTATGAGCGGCGACAGGTCGTGAAAAGGGGGTCTTTGTCCCTGCACATACCCGTATGGCCAATATACGTGAGTACCCCCCCCCCCCCCCCCCCCCCCCCCCATCCTCACCCGGGGTTGCTAAACGTTAAATACCTGGACGCCATTTCTCGTACCGCATATACATATTTCAGTCATATTCTTCCGCCAAAGGACAACAACATATTATATTAAAGAAATTGAAATTGAATAAAGTGTCCTTTTGGTCAACTCGTTTCTTACTCATTCCTATTCTTTTCCTTTCTTCTTCTGAATATGTCCTCAGTCAACAAAAGTCCTGCACTCAACATTTCCACAACTCCAAGTAATACGAACCCATAATCATAACTTCCGTAAAGGTCGTATATCAAGCCTGCAAAACAAATCGAGAAGTGAATTAGTCGACGACTCGAACCCGGGACTCGAAGTGCTATCCCGATATGAGAAGGTACAGGTTGGCATCAAACGGATTTAATCGTGACTTTCTTAGAGTAGGATAATAAACTAAACCGATGCGAGCAATATACACCCAACCAAATAGGTAAGTTCCCCATATAGCATATACTAGAATATTTCCAAAAATATTTGATGGATTTAAATAATTTTCAGCTAGATAGATGCACCCAATTGTTAGGTACATTTTGATACCAAATGTGTTGGCCTTGAGACAATGCAACGATAAGAAATTGTGCCATTTACCAATTTGTATACAGAAAATAGTGGCACTAAATCTCACTATGGCTATGGCTGGTTTTGTCCATAAATGAATAAGCAGATCATAATCTTGTGCACCAAGACACGGTAGCATAATGACACATAATACACAAAGAAAGATCAATTTGATCGGGTACTGAAATGTTTGTTAATTTTATGGACAAAACCAGCTATATATAGCCAGTGAGATTTAGTGCCACTTTTTTTTTCTGTATACAAATTGATACATTGCACAATGTCTTATCGTTGCATTGTCTCAAGGCCAACAAATTATCAAAATGTGCCTAACAATTGGATGCATCTTTCTAGCTGAAAATTATTTAAATCCATCAAATATTTTTGGAAATATTCTAGTATTTGGGTGTATAATGTACACTGCTGAACATGTACCGTTAGAAAGCGTTTGGACTATCGGTCATTGGACTATATTTCTTGAAAACTGGCCTGCCACAGTTTCACAGATTAAGTGCTATAGGAATCAATGATTTTTCAACGAATCTATAGAATAGCTCTACAAAGGTTGTAAAGGGCCATTTTTGTTCTTTCAAGATCCATTTGTTGGGGTTCTCTACATTTTAAGAGTCGTTTGCGAGGGTTCTATTCTTTCCGTGTCCATAGATATGACAAAAATGAACCATTATGGCTGAGAAAGCGATCGTTTCAAGTCAGTGAGAAGCAGGACTCACGAAAAGCCAGATGCATTATTGATACGAGATCTATTTCTGTTAATTCTTTTATTGGCAACTTCAATAAATGTGTGGATTCGCTTTCGAAGATAAATTTCCGAGTTTGTATTAGGCGATACTATACGGACTGGTACTACATTAGCAGACTAGCTATATACATAATGAAATGAAACAACCCCCGGATCTGTACGACTTACCTACAATGCCTCCGGCTAAGGCATGGAAAATGCCACCAATTGCTAAACACCAGCCAAGACCACTTGCTAAATGTGCAATGCCAACATTTTCGGTGAGAATAACAAAGAACAGGGACTTGTAAATTCCTCTTCCTAGGTAATAGGCGGATGATGATATCATCAGCGACCAAAAGGAGTTCATCCAGGGATCTATTATTAGTGATACTGCTGAGAGGATAAAGGATGCATACATTGCGGTTCGAATTTGCACAATTTCTTTTTCAACTAAAGGTAGGATGCCTAGTCTACCAATAAATGAGACCACAGCTGCTGCGCTGCATATAGCAGACGCCTCATATGGAGACAATCCCTTTTCAATAGCATGCGGTACAAGGAAGATATACCATCCACTTAAAACAAACGCGCTACAACAAAAAATCAACATGTGAAGAATATAAATTGGATTTCCGAAGAGCATGGAAGGAAACAGGTGTTTCACCGCGTTGCAGATCTTTGAACGAACATTGAATTGTGTTTTTTTATGATCTGAAGTATTATCATTTTCAGCCACTGCTGAGTAGGAAGTGGTGGATGACTTGATGGGTCGAAGAAAGCTTCCGGAAATTATAAGATGCATGTTAACAGCACCGATTAAAAGGAGAGCCCCTCGCCATCCGTATGTATCTAGAAACATCTGTTTAAAACGAAAGATCAACAGAAATATTTAGTTTAAAAGTACTGGTTATAAAATACCATATAACATGTGACATGACATGAGAGCACTGGCTTCAGATTTAACTAAATCACTTTATAAAGGGTAATGCTTTTAGTTGATGAGATGACAAGATGATAAGCATTGAGCCTGGATTAAAAATGTTAAATGGGACATGAACTGGGGGTCTCCGTATTAAGACACTCGATTTGAAGACTCCCGGCGGCATGACAAATGGATGGCTACATTTGCTGGTTTCCTAACACAAAAAGACCCCCCCCCCCCAAAAAAAGAAGAAGAATATGACAATTAGGTGTCCAGATGAATATCCCGTAATGCTTTTGTTGCCTACCTGTGTTAACGGTGCGAATATTATCATTGCTACGCAGGTTCCACACGTTGAAATGGTTGATGCTCGGGGATATAAGCGATCGAAGTAATGGGGGATCAGAGATGTGCTTTCTACATACGCAAAGCCTAATCCAATTCCTGAAGATGAAGAGGAATAAAGTAATATCGCGTCAGATTCTTAGGCATTTCCCACAATTACATTTTCCACACAATTACATTTACTGTTAGTTTTTGGAGAACCTTTATATGTATTGGCGGGGATTCCCAAACCCTCCATACAACTCTACGGGTTCAGGTCATTGGACATGATCAGTGCGGGTGTTGTGTGGATCCTAAATTCATTGGTTTGGGGGTATTAATAAGAATTAAAGCCTAGGGTACCTCGTATCATAATTACGAACAAGGGTACCAGTGCAAGTTCGAGTCCCACTCCGGCCAATGTGTTTTGTCATTGCGCAAGACACCTTCCCGCACTTGCCTTTCTCCAACCAGGTGTTAAAAAGGAGCAGTTGTTTGGGGTAATCACCAGACTTTTAATTTAATTTAATTTAATTTAATCAAAGCATTTATATAGCGCTCTACAAAGAACACAGCGCTTACATTAATAAACCATGCAACGTCCATGCAGCAGCTAATTCAGCGCCAAGTTGCGACATACAAACAGGTACAAACAAACCATGAACAAACATAGTAGGCAACGTAGATTAAGTGCCTTGCCCAAGGACACAAACCCGTTGGTCGTAGCGGGGTTCTAACTCTCAACCTTCTGCGCTTTTGAATATATTATGAAAAGCGCTATAATCTAATAACTGACATTCATTTTCTTAGAGTCATTGCAATTTGTTGTTTATTAGGGACGCACTATTAGATTTTCAGGGGAGGGGGTGGGGGGGGGGGGGGTGGGCATGGAAAATGGGGACGGGCGGAATTGTGATTTTTCGGCAGCCAACTTTTTTTTGGTTTTTTTGGCAAAGGCGGCGAAGTTTCTTTTAGGTTTTTCTTTGCATGGTGCGTCCCTTATTGGTGTTTTCTAAATGAGTACTCTGGCCCCTGGCATCACCGTATAATACTTATACCATAAAGTCCAGCGTATTGGTTGGGCTATTCCAATTTAAATCCATACACCCTATGGAAGACATTACCGAATTGCTCACCATAGGACTCGTTAGGGTGTGTGAATTTCAAAAGAGGTAACTACATTTGAAATCAACACTCCCTGTGTGGCAGATTAACGTCATGTCTTCCATAGGGTGTATGAATTGCAACTGGATTAACCTATTTCACTCAACAACAAAATATACCTCCCAAAACTGCCATTAAAGTATGCTGTAGGGCTGTTGTTGCAAACGAGGCTCCAATAAAAGCAATCGACGTCATCACACCTCCTAACATCGCAATAAACCGTGGTTCGACATCAGTATTATCGTTGATGGCACCAACAAATGGACCTGGAAAAAGATCAAGCAATGAAATCAAATACAAAATTAACTAGAGCGGTTTTCGGGTTTCGCAGTTCTCGGGGTTTAGGAACTTTGATTTTGCACAAAACCTGAATGGGTCCTGTTAGTCGATAAACCCCGCTTAGTGTCACAGCATCATGGGTGTAATATGCATGTTTGCAAATATGGTTCGCGTTATTTTTCACGCGTGCTGCAGGGGGACACTGTCTGACGTAAAATGCTGATCTTACGTAAGATCGACGTCTTGTTGTACACAGAGGGCTGATTTGTTCTTAATCTTTATAGGTGAAAGTTCATACATGTAATATAATTGTAAAAATAAGCTAATCCCAGTTGTTATCATAATTGAGGGCGCAGCTTCCAACACATCTCTTAGTGCCCCTTTAAACAATATTTGTCGCATGCGCAAAATGTTTACCATATAATCAGAGAGACAAACAATAACGTTACTGGTTTTCCGTAAAATAAAAATGTATCGGCAGTAACTACGTCACTCCCTGGGTCATATGTTACCACGGTTAATTTAAATAATGGGGCCACGTCGAGCCGGTATGAGAGAAAGTTAAAATGACGGAATTTTGAGTCCGAAAATGTCAACTTTTTTTACAATTCTCTGAAAAATAAGGACCATCATTACATTATAAACTTTTGTTATTCGAGAGGCACATACGAATTTTGCACTTAAAAGCTACAATTTTCATGATAAAAAGCCGTTTTTTGTAATTAATAGTTCAATGGTTTATTAATAACATGATGCTACTTCTATCGTCCAGTCTCTGTGGTGTGCTACTGTGATCCTGTCGTTTATAATCGATTCCCGAGATTTCCTTATTTGTTTCTTTTATTTTCAAAACATGATGGTGACTTTAATGAAATAATTCATGCCAATTTCTATGAACTACAATATGATGGCCCAGGTATTGGCATACTTTAGTATTTATTTATTATTAATCAATTTATTAATTTAATGTGTATGTATTATTATTTTGTTATCATCTTTTTTATTTACTCTTAATGTATTTATTAATTTATTTATGATATTCAATTATTCATTCATTCATTTATATGTATTATTTATTTATTTATTTATTTATTTATTTATGTATTCGCTTATTTATTTGATTTCATGTTATTTAAATGATTACTTGAATAGTTAGTTATTGGTTGATTGATTGGTTGGTTGGTTGATTGGTTGGTTGATTGATTGATTGTTTGAATTATTTCTACAATTTTTTATGCATGATTGTGGATAGATCTAACTATTTTATGATAAATTGGTCTTAAATGTATCATTGAGTAAATTATACACAAATTGATAGCATGAATTGCATGATAGAAATCTCCCATTGACCATTATATCTATATACTCGTCCATCGGGCAAATCAGAAATTATCATTTAGGTACAGCGTGTTATGCTTCAACTTAATCTTGGTTCCGGTCAGGTGTAAGATTTAGCGTAAATTATTCGCAAGTTATTAGCCTAGTAGCTTACTCCGGTTTGGTAGTCTCAAAATTGTGGGTTACGCCTCAGTAACTAGCGAGGTAGCGCTATTCTTCAGCTTCTCGCCATTGGTGCACTCGGCCGTATATACATAGTTTCAAAATATAGGTTTTCACTGTTCATTTTAAAACTGTTTTATATTAATACAAATTAGTCATAGCAGCTATCAAGATAGTTCTAAATATTTTTGCTGTGCGTTTCCCAACTTCAAATTAGTCTTATATTCAGCTACGAGGGTCATTCAATAAGTTCTATCTCCTACCTCATAACTTTGCTATTATACAAGCCAGTCGTATGAAATATTCCACAATTGAAGCTTTGAATCTCAGCTACAACATCAAAGTAAAAATTGATCTGAATACTCATTGTACTTTTCTTGATATGCAGTAAAAAACAAACTTCCATTTAGTGCGACGGAAACGGGTAAAAAACAGCCAAATGTCTCCGAAGTGCCATTTATTTGGCCAATTCTAAGAGACAAAATGTAACTATCGTGTCAATTACAATCGTTCTAAGTTACAAATATCTCTTGAACAGACTTTAAACAATACAAGTGACTGATTTCTTGGCGGAAAATGCACTCTAATTAGCCAGAACCAGACCCAGGACAGCCATCAATTTTAACTCTACCCTAGAGAACCGCTGCAAAAGTCATATTTGCTTTCCATAGGAACTAAGAGATCTTCATTATACAGGACTAAATGGATATAGGTTCAAGATTTAGATTTTTGTACATTCCAGTATGCTAAAGGCGTGTCAATACATTCGAGCTGATATTATACTATTTGCAAGCTAAAAAGGTTAATATTGCCTACAATCTGATATACATGATAGTATAGTTCTATATTCAGAAATCATCCATGGTTTTCTATTTTCAGTATTTAAATCGGGCGGTTATACCTAATCATACAATACGGAGAGAAAACGAAAAAATATGTATTTATCTTTGGGGTAATTTTCTGTGTCCGTTGTCCAAAATCTCTCTCTGGCTTTGATTGCATCATGACAAAAGCGAAATAGGTATCAATTAGCATTTACTATAAATGTGTAGCTATGATTCAGAGCTATAATCATGACAAATGTCATGAGGCTGATATTCATATTAGCAATGTTATGAGGGAGGAGGTAGAACTTATTGAATGACCCTCGTATATTCACTTTCAACATCTTACAGAAGTATACGGTAAATTTAGCACTACAAATGGTCACAAATCATTGCATTTAGTCTCAGCCGCCATATCAGTACCGTGAATGGCGGCGTCTAAAATCAATTTGGTCTAATTTCAAACTAGTTAAATATTTTGTGATAAAATCGATCTGTTGAAATGAAACACCTGGATTTCAAGCTGTTATAGCAGCTGTAAGCTTATAGGTTCAAAACGTTAAATCATTTAACCAAATTAATTAAAATTCTTAGATTTAGAATCAAATGCACATTTCCTCATTAAAATTTAGATTTTTGTACCAGAGAAAAATCACATATTTTTTCTTTGCAGAGTGATTTTTCACTCTTTTAAAAGTGATTGTAACTCTTGAGTAAAAATCGCTCTTATAAGAGTGAACCTCACTCCAAAAAAAAAAGAGCTGTCCCTCCTCACCCCATCCTCTATCTTAAAATGCATATATCACGCATTTCATTTATTGCTGTATTTTGCATATTTGACGCATTTTAAGGCAACGGATCTTAAAATGCATATATCACGCATTTCATTTATTGCTGTATTTTGCATATTTGACGCATTTTAAGGCAACGGAATAAATCGCAATAACACTGACAAAGTAGTTTAAGAATGTAGGATATCCGATATTTATAGTTTAAGATTGTAGGATATCCAATTTATAGTTTTAGATTGAGCCATCTTTGTTTCTACCTCCCCGACCACCAACCCCCTGAGTGTTTTGGCATATAATTATGTATCAATATGATTTCCAAGGTGTCAAAAAATCTAGCATGTCGGTTGGTAGGCCGTGCAGCGCCTGCGGCGGGCCTATCTAAATTGGACCCAACTTAAATCGGTTCGCAACAAGCCGGCCTCGTCGCCTCGGCGGCCTGCGGCTCCGTTTCTTACTAGCGCCTGCGGCGGGCTATCCGCGTCTCGGCCTCCAGCCTCGCATGGGTACTGTGAGCACGGAACGGCCTTAAAATGCGTCAAATATGCAAAATACAGCAATAAATGAAAGCGTGATATATGCATTTTAACGCGAGAATATGTTGCCCTCCTAGAGCTCTCGAAAGAGTGAGTTTTAGCTCTTTACATTCAGAGAGTTGCAACATGCCTGCTGAGAGTACGTTCCGCGAACGGTTACCAGGCTGCATGCGGCCATTCGCAGCCCGTCGCTAAGATGGTCGACGTCCACCACCGTCCATCACCACCTTGCGAATGGGCGCGAAACGGATGCGAAATGGGTGCGAAACAGGTGCGAACGGGTTTGCCGTCCTTATACCGTCTTCATACCAGGCTCTCATTGCTTTTACTCACTCGCCAGAAGTTTGGAGCATGTTCAAAACTCCGGTGGCCGGCAAAGTCCCCTGAACGTGTTCAACGGACGGGAAACGGCCCACCGTGTGTGCCGCCTTCCGCACTCATTTTTCACACGGTAAGGGGCCGCCCAGCTCACACGGATACATGTTAGGGGCCCATAAACGGTGTTTACCCGGTGTCAAACCATGGACTTCTACTTACGAACGAAAAATAGACTCAGAAAATAAACATCTGTCGACCCGACAACTGATTTCAAAATATGATTTTGAACTACATGAAATTGGGAAACGTATATTGCTCTGTAATTTAGAAGATACTTTGGAAAATAGGTTCCAGATTCTGAACTGTTACTAGTATTGTCCGATACTAGAACACCCAGTATCGTTCGATACTGGTACAAAGTCAGTGTTCCAGTATTGGACGATACTGGGACATATAAAATGTACCAGCATCGGGCGATACTTGAACAAAATTATGTACCAGTATCGTTCAATACCGGGACAAATTACACTGGTAGAATGTGTACCAGTATCGCCCGATACTGGAACATAGAAACGTTCCAGTATCGCTCGATACTGGAATAATAATAATAATAATATAATAATAATGGATTTAATATAGCGCCCAATGCAAGGAGCCTCTGGGCGCTTCACAAAACTAAGTACACAAAGAAATAACATACTAATCAACCTAAAAACCATAAAATATTATATATAAGTAATTGCTCATTATACAAGCAGGGAAAACACAACAATTGGTGCTCCACGTCTCTCCTTGCAAACTTGCAAATCGATGAATACAATTTGGAACAGTAAAATCGTACTAGTATCGAGCGACACTGGCAACTTTAATGTTCCGGTTTTGAACGATACTGGTTTACCAGTATTTGGGAACTAAATTACACTTTTCCCGATATTTTAGTTTCATGTTTATAAAGGTAATTTAAGAAAAACAATTGTATTTAGAAAAAAAAATAAAAAAATAGAAAAAGATTGCATATATGCCTTTAAACAAAAAGGTCATTGTTTCACTGTTTTTGATCATAATAAAGTTTGTTCGTATTAATTGAAACGATTGGCTTTGTATATATGGTGTTGTTTTTTTACTTTTTTTAAAATTAAAAATACTTTTATTTATTAATTGATTACTTTTAAATACCAACTCATTTGAAAGACAACATTGTCCATCCCTGAACAGGCACAAACCATATTCAATTTTTTCAAGGTGTGATCCATTCATTCCGCCAAACAATATCGTAGCGCAACAAAAGAGGTGTCAAAATGCGCAGAAGATAACTGTGAATCGAATTAATTAATTATTTTTTTTGCATACTATTTCAGGTTCCGATAAATCTGACCATTTGTAAGTGTTTAGATACTTTATTGGGGCAGTTTATTACGCTCCCCAACACTGTGCTACTACGTGGTACGTGTTCTGTTGAGCACTCTCTTATTTCGAGAGTGGTGCATTGTTTGTGTAGCCTTGACATTTGATAGACGTACTATTGCTTTAATAATAATAATAACTAGAGCGGTTCTCGGCTTTCGCGGTTCTCGGCTATCGCGGTTGTTGGATTTGAATGTTTGTATGATTTTGGACAAAACCTAACTGAGTCTAGTTTGTTGGTGTGTTATCATGGTTGTTTATGACTACGTCGACTTATTTGTTAATTGCCACCTGTTGACATATTATTTGGAAGATATATGTGATTATATAAGCCACTACATTAGGTTTCACAAATGTGCAACAGATTTGTTTATTTTCGAAATATTGACTCTAAGCATTTGTATTTGAAGGATGGAAGTAATTGAATATTACATAGCAATAGCACATATTATCTCATTAGAATTTATGCCCAGCTAAAAAACCCATGTAACATCATGACTGTATAGTGCGACTTTTATGTGAACTACTCCTTCATCTCCTAAGCTGGTACCTATCTCTTAAATTTGAATTGCCCGAAAATTAAATCACACGAAAAATGTTATTAAATATGTTGGTACAGCCAAACATTTTTGAGAATAGTATTCTCAAATATTCATAATTGAAGGGGTGGGTGCAATAAAGTGCTAAGTTAAAGTGCTAAGCTACCACCCCTTCCCTAACCCGTAAAGCTATGTTTGTATGCGTATCGGGGGGGGGGGGGGGGGGGGGTGAAAAAGTACTATTTTGACCCGAAAAGTCACCCAGCACCCCCCCTCAGATTCGATCGCGGGACCATCCGCACCCCAGTCTGTCCCTCTACCAACTGAGCTAAGTCCCTAGCGCATATGCGGGCACAACTTCGTGCCTACATATGCCTGCGGTAGGTGACGTCATCGAGGCAATGCAGCAGCACGTGCGTGGAGATAGTTTCTGGCAGTGAGATTCAGTTGGGTTAGGGTTAATACAAAAAAAACTTACCTAGTTTACACATTTTAAAGCCAAGTTATAAGACTTTTCTTTTTGACATTGTTATTTTTCATTGGAATATATGAATTGTTACCACTTTCCACGCGGCAGGCGGCTGCAGACGACATTCCAACATTTCACAAAATGTTTCAAAAATGTCAAAATTATTGAATTTCATCACCATATTTGGAATCACCTTGAGAAATGCTTTAAAATAAGTACAAACATTCCTAGTATTGGTTCAGTAATCCTTTAGATAGACCTTGAAAGTTGTGAAAGGTTTCTGACAAATCTGTTTTGTGTATGGTAAAAATAATAGCCGCGTGGAAAGTGTTAACGTCCGAATAGGTCGCCCCGGTCATCCGGGTACTTTGTGCCTTTTGCCGTTGACAACAAACCAGACGATTAAACTACCTATCAGATTTACGCTCTACTCGCCCATACCCAAGGGATCGTGTAACGCTCTGCGTACGCTGTGTAAGAGTCCCTTTTTGGATTTGTGGTCAACGGCATGTGACGTCACTCCGTGGTGACCTATACGGTATACCGGGCTGATTAACACCGGATTAACGTACCAAATTGAAGCGAATTTGATATTCCCATTTGATATATAGAAACACAACCTTTCGGAAAAATTAGGAACAGCTTCAAAACCATTGCCAAAGTTGACCACATCGTTATTAGTTCGATTGATTCTGCCGAATGTGGCAGCTTGTTTGTTGTTGAGTTTGAGTTGAGAGGCACCCGCGCGATCATCATGTTCATGATTGTCAACGCTATTTGAAACGTACCATGGACTTATGCCCAGGCTACCTTTATTGAAAAACTAGCTATATTATCGACTCACACATAGAAACAATCGGCTCTTTTTAAAAAAAGTGAATTATTTAACCAAATATTGATGCTATTATTGGGCTCATTAATCACATACCGTAATGATATTTTTGTGTCCATTTTTCAAATTTTGACATTTGTCGGTCAGGCCCAAAATTTAAAAAAAAAACCTTATGATTTCTATGCGAACAACTTTTTTTGTCGTCAAATTGATTGCGACTTGACTTTTTTGTATCATCGATCTCATACGTATCAGCAAAAATGTATTTAACCAAATAATAATATTTGGGCTCATTTTTCAAATTTTCGGTCAGGCCGAGAATTTAAAAAAAATCCTTTTTTGTATCATCGATCTCATAATATGTACCCCCCAAAAATGAATTATTTCACAAAATATTGGTATTTGGGCTCATTTGTCAAATTTTGATATTCGTCGGTCAAGCCTATAATTTAAAAAAAATCCTTATGATTTCTATGCGAACGGCTTGTTTGTTGTCAAATTGATTGCGGCTTGACTTTTTTGTATCATCGATCTCATGCGTATCAAAAATAAAGATTTATTTTTTTAATTTTGACATTTGTCGGTCAGGCCTAGAATTTTAAAAATATCTTCATGATTACTATGCGAACGAATTTTTTGTCGTCAAATTGATTGCGGCTTGACTTTTTTGTATCATCCATCTCATACGTACCAAAAAAATTGAATTATTTAACCAAATTATGGTATTTGGGCTCATTTTTCAAATGTTGACATTTGTCGGTCAGGCCTAGAATTTTAAAAAAAATCCTTATGATTTCTATGCGAACAACTTTTTTGTCGTGAAATTGATTGCGGCTTGACTTTTTTGTATCATCGATCTCATACATATCCAAAATAATACAATTATTTAACCAAATAATGCTATTTGGAACAGGCTCTCGTGTCGAAATGGACTAAGAAAAGTCCGGATTTAAAGTTTATTTGAACATTAAAGAAAAACAAGAACATATTGAAAGGAGCTAGAAAGAAAAAAAAGAGAAAGAAAGTTATCATCCTGATTCCCCCCATCAGAAAGGAACATTGATGTGTGTATGTGGGAAGTGGGGGGGGGGGGGGGGGGGGGGGGGGGGGGGGGGGGGGGGGCTTCAATGCATAACCCAGGGTAAAGAAAAAGAAACGAAAAAATCCATTTCAATATAATGCTAGCGCCCTCTATAAAAAGTTCCGGAGCAATATCCGGGATACCTATCACAACTTTTTAGAAAATAGAGAAAATAGTACCTAGCAAAAAGTATTATCCTGATCGTCCCGAGGAAAACAAAGTTGTAGTGAATTGTGCAGCAATTGATTAAAACTACTGCCTATTATCTGAACATCGCAAACGTGCTAAGAAACGTGGTTTAAATCGGACGAAAAACGCTCGGAATGATATTAAACC
Organism: Ophiura sarsii; assembly: GCA_035610835.1. NCBI lineage: Eukaryota > Metazoa > Echinodermata > Ophiuroidea > Amphilepidida > Ophiuridae > Ophiura > Ophiura sarsii. The sequence goes on along the minus strand of CM069451.1, from coordinate 31,642,605 downwards.
GGACTATAATTGGAAAGGTTGAATATTATTGTGTGGTGTGCCCAAGATTCGCTCACTCGAAAGTTTTGGGAATCCAAAGTTTTGAAAGTGAAGTTATTTTGCTATTGTACAAAAGGTGAGATTGATAGGTTTTAAAATGCAAAATACAGACAGCCAGGCCTGTTATATGCAGTTTAGTTAAGTTTCGCTAGAGAAATTGACAATAACTGACAAAGTAAGCTTATTTAAACCACTTTTTCATCACATTTTTGACCGAGTCATTTTTAAGGTAGCCCAACTAAGTTCAAGTTGCATTCCTTCGTACGATTGGACTTTTGAAATGTATACGCAAGGAATCAATTTGGGCTACTCGGATCAATTTTAGCCCGATTTCATCTTTTTTTTACCGCCACAGTGGTAAAAATTGGCCCAATTTTCATTGAGCCCATAGACATAGAGTAGCATCGGTTGGTATTGGAAGCCCAAAAAAGGCATGTTCATACCCCCGTCATTGCGCATCGGTCGACGTCGACGGATAATTATATAGTTGACATTGTTTCAACTCGCGCACGGATGTGTCCTTGATGTCGGCTGATGCGCAACGATGATTCCTCAGCGTCCCATGTGGCTGGCACATAACATGCACAGCGTTGCGCGACTTGCTTGCCTGACACCACTGTGACCCGGGTTCAATGCCTACATCCCCTCCCCTGTTCTTTTGGTCAATGGACGCACGGCACATGAGGTTGACCCCGCGTACTGCGAAAGTACACGAGATGAACCTCGCCCCAAACGCCTGGCGCAAACCTCATCCGTGATGTCAGCTCGACCTCCAGCAGCGAGGCTGTGATTGGTCAATTACGCGGGGTCAACCTAAATTGCAAAAATTGCATTAATGTTCACATTTTTTCAAAAAACATTCAAAATGTGCATTAATTTTCACATTTTTTTCTCAAAAACATTCAAAAAATTGTTTAATTTTCACTTTTTTTCAAAAACATTTCAAAAATTGCATTAATTTTCAGGTTTTTTTTCAAAAACATTCCAAAAATTGCATTAATTTTGACTTTTTTTTCAAAAACATTCCAAAAATTGCATTAATTTTCACTTTTTTTCAAAAACATTCCAAAATTGCATTAATTTTCACTTTTTTTCAAAAACATTCCAAAAATGTGCATTAATTTTCACTTTTATTCAAAAACATTCCAAAATTGCATTAATTTTCACCTTTTTTCAAAAACATTCCAAAAATTGCATTAATTTTTCACTTTTTTTTCAAAAACATTCAAAAATTGCATTAATGTTCACTTTTTTTCCAAAAACATTCAAAAATTGCATTAATTTTCACATTTTTTTTCAAAAAACATTCAAAAATTGCAATATTTTGTCAACATTTTCAAATCATGTGAAAAAAGGCTATAATTTTCAAACAATTTCATAATTTTCCAAAAGAATTCACAAAATGTTACAAATTTCTAATATTTCATATCAAACTGAATTCAAATTTGTTTGTCTCAAAACAGGGGGGGGGGGGGGTAATTTGAGCTCATACAAATCTTGTCGGTACAGCAATTGCTGTGACAAAACACGCAATGGTTTGCGCATTCATTTTCTGTGCTTCAGACAGCAGGCAGACAGGCGATAACTTAATCGCTTAAAAAACTCCTCAAAATTTAAAAATATTAACTCTAGAAAGCTAGCTATGTCATTATGATCTACTTGGGTAAGATGTTGTGATTACTTTTTGTCTGTGGTTGATCTTTTTTGGCCCAATGAGGTGCATTTGTCATGTTAAGGTTTGTCAATTGAAATGATATATAGGGAAATCTAGTGTTCATTACATATTGGGCTATTATAGTTGGTAAGAGTTGGTAAACACTGAGCACAAAGCCTGTCACCATTAATCCCTCACACACACACACACACACACTTGCCTGCCTCTCAGGATTTTTGGATGCCTTGTTGTGTACACTCATTGGAGCATTGTCTAGCCCAATTCTTGTCATTTTGTATTTTAATTTGATTTTCTTTATTATCTCAGCAAATATTTGGGCTGCATTTACCTTTTTGGGTGATTTCAGTAACCCTTTTTGGGTGCATTGCATTATATATTTTGGAAACCCATGCATTTTGCCTGTAACACTGTGTAGCTACCATTAAGCGCTTAGCTACCATGGACTGACTATTAGAATATTAGATGACATTGTTTTTCTCTTCCATGTGACTATGTTATTACAAGTAGAACATGCATAGATACCAAAGACGATCTAATGACGAGTTCGGCCCGATGCGCAATTTTCAATCTTTGCGCACACTCTAGCTGCTTGCTGTATCTGACAATGTCACCATGGGATCAAAATCAAAGTTCTACAGTAAGCATTGTCATGAACATTGGGTGGATATCAAATAATGCTGTGCTGGACTGGAGGAGGGGCAGACTTTCAATATCCTAAGTGTAATACTACTACTGCATGCATAGACTTGACACGGATATTTCAACATTAACGCACACTCTCGCATGCGAGACATGAAAGCGTACATACATTGCATGACAAAACTGTATGTGGACCGACCAATGACGTATACCGCTTGAAATAGTGCGCTAACATTGAATGGAAGTAAAACATGTGGGTTTTTTTGCCTTGCATTGTTGTTGTTTTGGTCCAATTGGGCTGCTAATGAACAACCTTGGCAACATGCAAGCCCAAATATGATGGCAATACCATGAATGATAATCATGCTTATCTACACATGTTTTGTATTGAGGAAGTACTGTGGACTTCAAATTTCCCTCTTCCAATTGTATGTTTGTGCACTCAATTTATTAAAAAAAACCAATTGGTGGAGGAGGGAAAATTTGAAAATTAATTTGAAGAAAATAAAGTGGACTTTTTCAGAATCCAGATTGACAAAATATCCTGTTGTCAGCAGTGAGTGACTCAATTGCCATCTTCAAAGGTAATTATAGTGTACCTGTATAGGAAATATGAATGATTATCATTTTATACTGGGGTTACAGCTAGCTTGAAATCCACAAGCTTGTGAAAACCACATCTAAAAAAAAAAATTGGAAGGAAAAAAAAAAAATTGGAAGGAAAAAAGAAGAAAAAAAATTGGAAGGGAAAAAAACAACAAAAAACAACAAAAAAAAACAAACAAATTTTCAAATTTGTTGTATTTTTACAACTTTTTTCAGTTGTAGTGAAGGAGCTGTGGATTTCAAGCTGTAAAATCCCATTATAAAGGTGATATTCATTCTTTCTTCCATTACAGGCACACTAAAATTACCTTCTGAAGTCATTGCGTGGGGTGTTTGTGCACAATAACACACTCAGCAGTGAGTGACTCAATTGCCATCTTCAAAAGGTAATTATAGTGTACCTGTATAGGAAATATGAATGATTATCATTTTATACTGGGGTTACAGCTAGCTTGAAATCCACAAGCTTGTGAAAACCACATCTAAAAAAAAAAATTGGAAGGAAAAAAAAAAAAAAATTGGACTTTTTCAGAATCCAGATTGACAAAATATCCTGTTTTGGGCTCATTTTTCAAATGTTGACATTTGTCGGTCAGGCCTAGAGTCTAAAAAAAATCCTTATGATTTCTATGTGAACGATTTTTGTTGTTGTCAAATTGATTGCGGCTTGACTTTTTTTGTATCATCGATCTCATATGTATCCAAAAGAATAAAATTATTTAACCAAATTATGCTATTTGGGCTCATTTTTCAAATTTGACATTTTGTCAGTCAGGCCTAGAATTAAAAAAAAAAATCCTTATGATTTCTATGTGAACGATTTTTCGTCAAATTGATTGCGGCTTGATTTTTTTTTGTATCTTCGATCTTATTATGTATTAAAAAAAAAAAATAAAAAAAAATAAAAATTGTATTTGGGCTCATTTGTCAAATTTTGATATTTGTCGGTCAAGTCTAGAATTTAAAATAAAATCCTTATGATCTCTTTGCGAACGACTTTTTTGTCGTCAAATTGATTGCGGCTTGACTTTTTTGTATCATCCATCTCATGCGTACCAAAAAATTGAATTATTTAACCAAATTATGGTATTTCGGCTCATTTTTCAAATGTTGACATTTGTCGGTCAGGCCTAGAATTTAAAAAAACACCTTATGATTTCTATGCGAACAACTTTTTTGTCGTGAAATTGATTGCGGCTTGACTTTTTTGTATCATCGATCTCATACGTATCCAAAAGAATACAATTATTTAACCAAATAATGCTATTTGGGCTAATTTTTCAAATTTTGACATTTGTCGGTCAGGCCTAGAGTCTAAAAAAAAAATCCTTCTGATTTCTATGTGAACGATATTTGTTGTTGTCAAATTGATTGCGGCTTGACTTTTTTGTATCATCGATCTCATACGTACCAAAAAAATGAATTATTTAACCAAATAATCGTATTTGGGCTCATTTTCCAAATGTTGACATTTGTCGGTCAGACATAGAATTAAAAAAAAAATCCATAGGATTTCTATGCGAACAACTTTTTGTCGTCAAATTGATCGCGGCTTGACTTTTTTGTATCATCGATCTCATACTTACTCAAAAAATTGAATTATTTAACCAAATAATGGTATTTGGGCTCAATTTTCAAATGTTGGTATTTGTCGGTCAAGCCTTATGACTTCTATGCGAACAACTTTTTTGTCGTCGAATTGATTGCGGCTTGACTTTTTTGGTATCATCGATCTCATACGTATCCAAAAGAATACAATTATTTAACCAAATAATGCTATTTGGACTATTTTTTCAAATTTTGACATTTGTCGGTCAGGCCTAGAGTCTAAAAAAAATAATCCTTCTGATTTCTATGTGAACGATTTTTGTTGTTGTCAAATTGATTGCGGCTTGACTCTTTTGTATCATCGATCTCATACGTATCCAAAAGAATAAAATTATTTAACCAAATAATGCTATTTGGGCTCATTTTTCAAATTTTGTACAAAAAAAAAATGAATTATTTAACCAAATAATCGTATTTGGGCTCATTTTCCAAATGTTGACATTTGTCGGTCAGGCATAGAATTTAAAAAAAATTCCTTAGGATTTCTATGCGAACAACTTTTTTGTTGTCAAATTGACTGCGGCTTGACTTTTTTGTATCATAGATCTCATACGTATCCAAAAGAATAAAATTATTTAACCAAATAATGCTATTTGGGCTCATTTTTCAAATTTTGAGATTTGTCGGTCAGGCCTAGAATCTAAAAAAAAATCCTTATGCTTTCTATGTGAACGATTTTTTTGTCGTCAAATTGATTGCGGCTTGACTTTTTTGTATCATCGATCTCATATGTACCCAAAAAATGAATAATTTAACCAAATAATGGTATTTGGGCTCATTTTTTCAAATTTTGATATTTGTAGGTCACAAGCCTAGAATTAAAAAAAAAATCCTCATGATTTCTATGCGAACGACTTGTTTATGTCAAATTGATTGCGGCTTGAGAAATGTCCATAATATTGAACATTCAATTGTTTTGTCATTATCATTTAAAAATTGTTAAAATGTGCCCTAATGTACACGTAATCTCCAGAACAATAACATAACCTGCCCAGCCAGGACATAGTTGTAGATTAAGAAAATGGCGTACTTTCGTTTTTCTCGAACAATTTTGACACATGGACATATTCGTCTACCTCCTCCTGGCCATCTTATCGCGTTTTGGACAGAATGTTTCACATTTTCGTGCAGAGAACTAAATAAGCTTATAATTTTGGATTTACAGAAATGTGTTATTTGTTCCGAGTGACAAATTTGCACTTGCAAATTTGGCATCAAACACTATGGAAATATCCGGTAAAGGAACCGGTTTTCGTTCGCACGGAAGTACGGTAAATTTACTAAAAATGTATCATCGTTTTAATTCATTGTTAGGAATTATCAAAATTCATGGATATATCCACCTACTCTGTGTTAATTTCGGTCCGATATATATCAAAATAACAAGATTAGAATGATTTACAAATGGCTATCGTTGAGCTATATTCCCGGCTATAATAATTATGCATGACTTGCTCGATTGTCTGCCTGCATAGCCTAGCTATGTACAGACTGTATGTACACGTATTCCTTTCACAGCGAACGGGGTTCTGTGAGCGCACTCGACACCGACTGCCTCCGTGTCCGTCGTCCACGTTAAGGGGAGACTGAAGATGAAAATGTGATTTTCTAAAGTACTAAACCCACATACTCCAAATTTGTTGTGATGAAGTGTTTGCCAAAAACTTATCATTTTACGCACAAAAAAAGTCGTTTCGGACACCGTTGCCATGGCAATGGCGGCCATCTTGGATTTAAACAGCACAATTTGCGCGCAGCTTTTTACGATAACGGTTCGTTTAATTGTTTAAACATTTGGTATATGGGTTGGCAGTAAGTGTATCTTGAATTACCCAGAGCGATTTTTTATTAAATTGCGAATTGGTTACGTAACGATACGATAAAAGTCGCATAATCCGGAATTTTTGCGAAAAAAATACAAAACGTCACATTTTCCAAGGTTAAATTATTTTTTTCCAAATTTCGCTCTGGGTAATTCAAGATATAAGTATCATTATCCCATGTACCAAGTTTCAGAACAATTGGACATACCGTTACCGAGAAAAGCTGCGCGCTTGATTTTAGCACGCGTCAAATCGCTTATAGCAGAAATCGCCATTTTAAGTTTAGAAACACTGAATATGTAAATTAAGCAGCAATTATGCAAATTAGATGCTCCAAAATCTTATTTTCATCTACAATAATAATTTTAGTAATTATAAACACAATTTGCAATGAAAACAAATGTTAATTCAATGTGCAATTATTTTTTATTCTACAATTCCTTAAATATCGCCCCTTGAAAACAATACAATACAAAGGAAATACATTACATGTATTCGTATAGGAAAAATTCAATTCGCGTCACAATAAGCGTCACTTTGTTCCCTTTGAATAAGCACAGTTTTCGAACCAAATATCCGATTTTTTTCAAATAAAAAGCAAATAAAAGCTAAAATCCTATAGATTTATAAAATTTAGAAACACTAAAATGACCAAAATATCCAAATTTCACATATTCTCATCTTCAGTCTCCCCTTAATGCATAGTCACGTGATCATCCGTCCGATTAATATACGCTCCTACATAATTCTCGTAATCAAACCGCAAGTTCATAGATCATAGGCCCGTTGGTATCCATATATATAGAGAGCCACTGCAGTCGAGGGCTTGTCGTTTTCTGATGAAAATACTACGAGCCAAACTCAATACTGGTCTCTTCAAGACTCAGTAATAATAAAACCATGCTTATTGAGCGCATAACCCAATTAAGTCCCTATGCGCTATAACAAATAAAAGCAGAAGCATCTTGAAAAGAACGGCCTCCATGCATAGCATAGTTTGTGCACTCTAGTATTGTATGCAGATTAAGATATATATATATACATGATATACATTAATCACGTTGATTTATAGCATTATTGCTACCTTGGGTTTCACGCCGAGGTTGACTCAGCGATCATCAGGCTATAATGACTTACGCTATGGATTTTTACTTTTTTTTCTTTTTCTTGGCACGGTTGGCTGGTTTGCTTTTGCACTTATTGTGGCGACATTTTGATATGAGTTCGCTTCTCATATACATGATATATATACATAAAAAATATACATAGAAAATGTAACCCTGGTTCAACACATATACATAGAAGGAGTAATTCTGTTATACCCTTCACAGGGGTATTCACAGTGCATGATTTTTAATAACGACGCATACTACTAAGGCCCTTCACAATAAATTGTGTGTTTCCGGTTACAAATTTGAAAAAGAGGATGAGGCGACTTTTTATTATTTATTATTTATTAATTTGGGGATTTTATTATTTGGGCACGGTTCAAATTAATATCGGCACCGCTTCAGTCTTTTGACTGACAACAAAAGGTATATACACCATAAAACAAAGGCTATACAATGTTGATTGATCAGCAAGTATGACTATGACCATGCCAGCAGGGGAGGGGTGGGAAATAAGATGGACCAAAATAGCTACCAATTGTTTTTATTAAACAAAATGTTGAAAAGGGGACCACCGGAGATAGCAAACAAAATGAATATACAATTAAAAAAGGGTCTTTTGATATACAAGATGGCATGGTATGTTCTACAGTAGACCTACTCCCACCCCTGGGGTTGTATGTCACTTTGGTTCAACTAAGGTAACGTATTTGAAAAATTAAACTGTTTTTTATGCATAGAAAATAAAAAGCTAGAAACTACAACGGCAAAACACAAAATCCATTTTAATACTCGGTTGTATGTGAGTTTTGGTCATTGGACAGCCCTCACCCAAATACAGCAAAGTAACATTTTTCCTCCCATCACTCATCCTCCCTCACCCCCGGACCACCCAAATGATACCCACCCAACCCCACCCCACCACAGTCAAAATAAAAAAATCATGTTGGCCATTTTCCTCCATCACCCCTTCGCCCTTCACCCAACCCATCATCCTCCCCCCCCCCCCCCCCTAAGCCATTTGCACATCACGACATGCGTGTAAATTTATTTTTATAGGTAGCGCCGAATTTTGAACCGACCAAGGACCAAGCGAAAGTCATTTTCCAATGTTATTTCTATTGCCCCATTGGAATTATTCAAATAAATACTATACAAATCGATTACAATCGATTACACACTCAATCTGGATTCGTAAAACATATAAAACCAAAACTAAATAAAATATCCAATATTTATACATTTACTTGGTACTCGCTAGACTTGAACTGTGCTGAAGAAAGTTCAGGCCAACATAGTTTCAAGTATTGTCTTGTCATGACGGGTGTGTCAAACAATCAATAACCTGAAGCATTACAGTTCATTTACGATTACGCAGCATTGCCTGTAATATGCAACTACTACAGCGACCCGTCGATTTCGTCACAGTATTACTGGCAAGTCACGAACACAATGATCAAAATGAAATTCGGGTCTAAAAATGTGCGAAATAGATGGGAAAACAGCATTTTTCAAAGGGAAAATGTAATATAATAAAATATTATTAAATAATAAAATATATGACGAGGGGGGGGGGGGGGGGGGGGCTTTTGGACGCGCGCTCGTAACAGGAAACACACATTTTATTGTGAAGGGCCTAATGTAGGGTGTGGAGGGTATTACAGATTTATGCCACATAGAACCATGGTTCAACACATATACATAGAAAATTAAACCCTGGTTCAATACATACATAGAAAATTAAACCCTGGTTCAACACATTATCACTACAAATTTGTTTCGTGTGGGAACACAACCACACTCATCAGGTGATGATGACTGACTGATACATACACATATGAGACTATATATATATATACATATATATATATATATATGTGTACGTATATATATATATCCTAGTAAGCATAGGCCTACATGAAAAAAATCAAATGTATACCGTATTTATACTTGTTGTAGGCCTATGTAATATGTGAAATTATTGAAATGTGTATATTATGAAGAGAGAATAATACACACAAAAGATAAGAAACAACCCGTCACTACTTTTTAATTTACCTGTGAAATCCATGACTGTCGTTATCCCGCCAATCAACCAGCCCATCATCCACGTCTGAGCGTCAAATTGTTCTCTTAAAGTTGGTAGCAAAACAGCTAAAGCTTTCGTGTCACCATCCCACATCATGGTTGCTAGATGCGCACTTGCTACTACAAACCATCCCCAGCCACCATTGGGAGCTGACTTATTATTCTGCATACCTTTGATTGCAACGTCTACAAAGGAAGTATCGGACTATGTTGATGATCATATACAAGTCAGAACGATGCTTAAAATGTTGATATTAAATCAAATGTCTGTCAGTACAAACTATTAATGACCAACGAGAACTGATCACAAGTTTTGTGCTCGCCCCATTCACCTAGTTATAAAAAGCTACGCAGGTGTGATTGTGATATTCACTACCAGTCTGTAGCGCAACTGAGCCCTGTTCAGCTTGAGGGCGCACCACTACAGGGTATGTAAAATGCCTACGAGGATAACAAGTATTTGAATATATCCTATATTTAGGTATATTTAGGTATATTGTTGGTTAGCTCTATTAGTCCTTTGCACTTCATCACATTAAATTTACCAAATTCCTGATGTATTTTTATTCGAACTAAAACAACTTTAAATCAGTATTAATTATTTACACAATACAAAAATAATGAGTTTTATAGAGTCATACACATTACAGGATTGATCAAAACTTTCAGCTCCCGTTTTCAAAATAATCAGGACAAATACTTCTTGGCAACAATTGGTCAATTGCTTCATTGATTATAAAAGTAGAGACACTCTTCATACTTAATGAAGCTTTCCAGTATGTAAAAACAGACGATACCTAATTACAAGCCATAATTAAAACTATATGCAAAATATTGAGATGTTTTGATACAGCAGTGTTGAACAGCATTTATTTGCAAAATGGATTTTAAGAAATCCATTTCTCAGCTCTATACATCTTTTTAGTCAATTAGTGATTATCAAATTATTTCCACTTCATAAGCCCAATAAGAAAGTTGCCTTGTAGTATTTAATATGTTGTAGCCCAATATATTTGATAAAAAACACCCCCCACACACACTCCTGCAATACACACATCCCCCATTTGTTCAGTGTGAGGAAGTGATTGACTTGGCATCTACCACTACCTGTGATTGTATACAATTGCAGCCATGTTAAATGTTACCCTAAATTGCGTGTCTCTGAGTCATGAAGTGTATGTCGCAATACGAAACCGCACTATGACCACGAAACCGTGCCTGGACTACGAAACTATACGCGGACCCATGTCGCATAATTGGATCAAACTCGCTTGTCATAAGGGTCGCTAGTCATAAAGGTCACTGGTCATAATGGTTGCTAGTCATAACGCTCATAATTCATATGTGTCGTTAATCATAATTCAAATAAAGGTTCGTTAGTCATAAGGTCCGCTAGTCATAATAAAAAAGGTCCGTTTGTCATAATGAGAAAGAAGGCACACTAGTCATAATATGAAAAACGACCGCTCCTCATAATACAGAAATAAGGTCCGCTAGTCATTATTAAAAAGGTCCGCCGGTCATAATAAAAAGGGTTGCTAGCCTCTGGGCGCGACATGAATGCACTAAATTTACGCAATTGAGTGGGATCTCAAAAACCTGATGGTAGATATAATATGACCTAGCTGCATGTAGGGTAGAGTGATGGACTATCGAGTAGTATACAATTATTTACTGTTCATGAGGGAAATGGTTCAAAATAGCTCCCGAGGTGACTGGAGACAGTGGGCCTACTATCTCCAGTTACCGAGGGGACACATTTTGCACCATTTCCCGAATATAGAGAAGTTAATATTTGTTTTAGATAACATATATAAATATTCTGTCATTTGAAATATTTGTTTATCAAAAGATAATAAACCTAGGCCTACTAGGCCTATCAATAACGTCAAGGTCAATTACCCAGATCGCGAGCCAGGGAAAAGCTCCCATAAAAAGGTATTATTTCCCTCGCAGCTCCTCATCACAGGGAAATCGTACTTTTATGGGAGCTTTTTTCTCTCCAGTGTAGTAGGGAAATAGTTCAAATATTTCATGTCACATGATGTAGTATCCACCAATCAAATTACAGGAATATTTGTATGTGTTATATAATCTACATTAATTTATAGTGCTTTATCAATTTTTTGCACACAAGATGGCTTCAAAGAACTTCTTTCTGAAACAGGCCTATATAAAAAAAATATCGATCAAAAGTACACACCAAACCGCACCAATTGGGTTTGAAAATTGGAGAAAAAAAATCAAATTATGAGGGGCACATCCCTCCAGACTCACCCTTGTCCGCGCTTTTCAACCATCTATACATAAATCAAGAAAATATCAGTATAAGCTAAACTTCTTTCTTGCATTGATGAAAAAAGAAATTGGAAATGAAGGTGGCTTTTCAACAAATACACCAGATGGCAGCAAATGAGTTCGAAAACTGAAAAAAATTCACTTGCGAAGGGGCACCCACTTCACACTCCCCTCTGTCCGTGCTTTTAAACCATCTATACTTAAATCAAGAAAATATCAGTATATGCTCAACTAAAAACAAGATATTTATTGGAAATGAGGAGGTGGCTTTTCGATAAAATATTGATCAAAAGTATACACCAGATCGCACCAAATGAGTTGAAAATTGAAAAATAAATCCACTTGCGAGGGGGTGCATCCCCTCACACTCCCCCTGTCCACGCTTTTAAACAATGTATATTTAAATCAAGAAAATATCAGTATATGCTTAACTTTTTTTCTTGCATTAATGAAAAACTAAATATTAATTGGAAATAAAGAGGTGGCTTTTTGATCCAATTTGGGTCAAAAGTATACACCAGATTGTACCAAATAAGTTCAAAAGTTGAAACTAAATCTACTTGCGAGGGGGGCACATCCCCCTTTCACTCCCCTGTCCGGGCTTTTAAACAATCTATACTTAAATCAAGAAAATATCAATATTTGTTATGCTCAAATTCTTATTGATAAAAACAAGATATTGATTGGAAATGAAGAGGTGGCTTTTCGATAACATGTTGGTTAAAAGTATAGGCCTACACCAGATCGCACCAAAAATGTTCACTTGCGAGGAGGGCACATCACCCTTACCCCTCGAACTCCCCACGCTTTAATTATTTACACTTATCAATCAGATTTATTTGAGACACTACTGCCACGAAAAACGTCAGGCTCTCATGCTAAATATAATATCGAAAAGACAGTCACGAGTTGTTGTTTTCTCCCTCTCTATAGTTGTGGAAAGAATTCCTTCATATTTACAAGTATACTGATTGTTAAGTGATAACGGGTTCTAACCAGCTAACCTTAAACACCAAACAAATCTGTGGCGAGACGCACGCCCTTCCACTTGTTAGAAGTTATCTCTCCGAATTTGTCTTTCCTATTGGAAAACATTATGTGGCTTATTGCTGATTTTTAGCAGGACCATAATTTGATCTCGGATGCGGGTTTCTAAGGACAGTTCACAACGGAGTACCACGATAAGAAGGGTAAGTGTCATTACTCTGCGCCAACCTCCCCATATTTGTCTTCTTATTAAAGGTTACACCTGTTACTGGAATCAAAATGTTTTAAGGGGGGGAGGGGGTATGGAGGTTTGAAGTCCAATATTGATAATCAATTTTTACAACTTTCCTAAAACTCAATATACAAGTATTATATAATCATAATATAGCCCATAACAAGACGCTTCAAAATTACGGGTTTTTTTTCTGGTTGCTATGGTAACAGCACAGGAGCTCTGATTGGCTTAAAACGACTACGAATGTAACTCAATAACGCAAACTTCTATTGTACCCATTCTTAGGATAATGATATATAATTATATTCCGCACGCTTTAATGGAGCCGGAATTTTGATACGGTTGCCGTGGTAACCGGTAACCGACAATCACGTAATTTTGCGATGTAATTCAAATTTGAGGCCGAAAATAAAAAAATCCGGCTTCATCAAAGCGCAGATCCACTAATTTGCAACATAAATTTCAAATTTCATAAAATGTCGTCATCGCGTTATCGAGTTACGTTCGTAGTCGTATCGCAAGTATGCGGTTTTCTACTTCTGAGAAACAGGCCGCGTAAAATCACATAACGTAGAGGGCGCTTTTCACTTGTAAACTAACCTTCACATCCAATTGTTTAACATTTATGTTTGCAAAAAGAATTATTGTAATTTATAATCAAAGTTTTGGTAAGATAAATGCAGTAAATTAATTGATTTAATACTTTTATACCGTTGAAATGGCAAATCATTAAATATGATAAAGTGAGAGTGATAGAGTGATAAAACAATAAAATACGTAAGAAATACACAAAAATTTCGAAATATGTAAATGTAAATTCAATATTTATAATACCATTATTAAATATAAAATGTTTTACTAAACCTTTAATAATATAATAATGTTTTATATCATAAATATAATATAATATAAATCAGTTTACCAACCCACGGTGTTTACAATAGACAATATAACAACAAATATTAACAACCACCGGCTAATGTCCCAACGAAAAATAAGCAAGGACATTCACTGGCGGGGAATTGAACCCCTTTAATAATATGTTTTCCAAAATTTAGTTAAATATCACTGCTTGAAAAATATTACATGTTAATCTAATAGGAAACCGCAATTTTGCGTCACCGATATAACTTTGATCATAAACAACATTAAAATGGAATGTCCGATTTCAGTCAAATACAAAGCATGTTGAAGCTAACATTTTACTGCATATGATGTTTACAATATCTCACATTACGTTAGCTAGCCAAAAACACATTTTTCTCGACTCAATACCCCCTTAATATCATGCATCTGTAAAAATGCAGTCATATCAATCGTTACGCGTATTTTGACATCTAATTCTGCCATGCTTGTTATACAGTTGCGTCGATAGGCTTGTGCTTAAGGCAGGGCTACAAAATCCGCGGGAAAGTCGATGGTTCACAGAAGGAAACAAAAACTCTATGACCATGAATTCTTTCTGAAAATGATTGATTAAATATATAAGATAGAACAAAACATTAAATAGATAAATAGAACCAGTGACTGTCAGGGATATTCATGAATTTAGTTTGTTGTTAAGCGGTTTACCAAATAATCATATTTGTAAACTGTATTTAACCCTACGTATGTAACCAAAAAGTTATACAATTGCATATTAATTTTTAACCCAATATTAAAATCATGCAATGTCAAAGTTAGGAATAATTTAGATACCTTTTTCGAACCATTGTGTTTGAGCTCCGTAGCTTTCGAGGTCATCACGACCCCTTCATTCAGCGTAGTGTTTACTTCCCTCCGTTTGTCACATGACCACCTTTTGGGCGATCACATGACAGCAGGTCATCGTAGATGGCGGGTAGGTCGTAGTCGGTGTCTCGGTTGAGGGTCGGTTTCTGTGTCCTGATTTCAATCGACTCTCTGATTTTACGTTTCCAAAACTGATCTTCTCTTGCGATTACTAATGTCAAAGTTGTTTACACTCTGTGATAAGTAATGTATTGACTACCAGAAGAATTTTTATTTGGTCTTTTTAAATGCTTTTGTTTTGCTTTTCTAGAAGTCGGGTTGGGCCACTCATAGAATACAATCTTGTAAATGGTTAGAGTATCATTCAATGATCATAAAGAGAACTAATTCATTTTCAAATAGTTTATTTCATTTCAATAAATAAATTCATACAATTTAATAATAAATAATAATATCTTGATCAATTTCTTTGAGTCCATAAATTAAATTGCTCATTATTCCTCCTGACATGGTACCATCCTGAAACCACCATATACGAGATATAGAGCCAATGGTTCGACAGGTATTTTCCATGTGCTAACAACAACTCAGGTATCACCGTGTTGTTAAACAGATCAAGGTAGCGCTAAGCATTCATGTTTCCATCTATGAAGATATGTACAACCTGTATAATAGCAGATAAGACCAGGTTGCAACTTCACTTTCAAATACCTGCGCACGCCAATTATCATTTATAAAATTCTGCACATGGAGTTTTCCATCAGTTGATCTCAGTTGAAAATGTCCTATATAGTTACACTGTCGATAATGAGCTAATTGATATTCATGAGGTGATTTACCACGGCGATTTTACATTGGAATTATGACTTGCCCGATAAAATCATGAATTGCAAAGCTTTAAAATCAGGAATCTGAATAGGAAATATGAATTTATTGGTATAAAATGTACAATGAACACAATGAAATGGAAATTGGGTCTGATGGTTTAATACTTTGTCGACAACACAGTGATAACTTGCAAGCTTCCAGGGGGGAAATACTTATGGGCGGCAGTGTATTTCCCCACTATTTCACTGGAGGGAAAAAAGTTTCCATAAAAAAGTACTATTTCCCTGTGATGAGGAGCTGTGAGTTGACCTTTGACACCCTTGTGTCAATAGATCAGACTCCGTGTCATCTGCATTATTTATTTTTTATTTTGCTCCCGTTCGGACTAATTTTCTCGGAGTTAATCAATAAAATGGAGAAATACAAAAAAGCAAATCAAATATGCCGTCAATTGGCGAGAGAAAATAACGCCGACGGAGGTAAGCTTAGCGACTAACCTTGACTTGATTGATACATTGAGTAGTCTATTATCTTTTGTTAATCAATTATTTCAAATGTAATAAATATAAGAGGACCTGACGTTTCGATTCTAACAGAATCTTTATCGAAGGTAAAATGACAGAATACAACATACACTAACATATATATATATAGACATGGGAACAAAGGGCAGGAAGTCACATGGGATAATGTAACACAGTGGGGGTCAAAGTGACAGATGGATGAATAGGGGAAGGTATAACAAACTTGACAGCTGATTGATGAAGTGGATAATGTAACAAAAGGATGACATAGACAAAGGGGAGATTAAAAAGTAAAAGGCAAATGGGATATAAAAAATGGAGAGTAAAATCTATAATAGTGATTGATGACTACAAATAAATGATAAAAATAGATGTAAATGTAAATGGTAACAAATAATGGAAATGCACTGGAACGAGTAATGAAAATTACTGTGCATAGGAGACAATGTCGAAAATGAAAACATAGTGTCACACATAACAAGAAGTAAAAAATAGGAAAATAAAAAATAAAGTGAAGAAAAAGTGAAAAAAACCCCAAATGGGTAAAAAATACAAGTGATAGGTGGCACAGATACAAATGGAGGAAGTGTGGGGGGGGGGGGGGGGGGGGGGTTTGAGTCTAATCGTTCCCTTCCTGGATGTTTAGGCCATGGGGCTGAATGGTGAGAAGACGTTTCATCCATAGTTTCTCTCTACTGAGACGTACCACTTCTGAACGGCTACCTAAAGATTCAATGCCCTGTAAGATCATATCAGACATAGTGTGGTTGGGAAGGTTAAAGTGGTGTCCGACAGGTGGCTTGTTGGTGTTGACCGTCGATCTGTGTCCATAGAAGCGCTTCTTCAGTGAGTTTTTGGTCTCACCAACATACTGGACTCCACACACTCTACATGATAAGAGGTAAATGACATTAGATGTGGTACAAGTGATGTGACCCTTCGTCTTGTAGGTGGCATGGGTGGGGGCTCGATTGGTAATGTTGAAGTCGGATTTTTGACGGGCACGCTGTATACTAGGTGGGTCTTCGATTTGGGTATGCTCAAATTTAAATTGGGTCTTCATTTTAGTATGTGGGAACTGTATATATGTCCTCTTTACCCATGCCCTAAATGTTGACACATATGAATCGCCTTCCTTGATGTGTTCCCGGCAAACGACGCACCTGCTGGTCGACTCGCACTTAGAAGTGCCATGCTGCGTGGGGAGAGAATCATCAGTTAATGGGGGAATAGTAGCACGTACTAACATATCTCGTAGGTTGCGAGGGCGTCTGTAGGCCAGGATGGGTATGTCAGGAACTGCACGACGAAGACGGTCTGATGTGTGGAGAATGTGATGGTTAGTGTTGGTGATGTGACGTAGAGGAGGAAGGTTAGGATGAAATGTGGTGACAAGGGGAATCTTAGGGGTGGGGTCTTGGTTTCTAGACTTCTCCTGAAGGAATGTGGCTCTCGGGAGAGAGTGGACTTTCTTGATGGCTTGCTGGACTTTGGTGGAGCTGTGACCCCTGGTAACCAGATGCTTCTTCAAATTCTGTGCATGATATAAGAATTTGGATTCGTTAGAGCAAATACGTCGGAGACGGAGAGCCTGACTATATGCTATGCCAGTCTTACAATGGCGAGGGTGGCAGCTTGAAGAATGGAGATACTGGTGCGTATCTGTGGGCTTGGTGAAGAGATCTGTAGATAGTATACCATTCTCAGCTTTCTGTATGGTTACATCAAGAAAGTGTGCCTGTTGGTGGGAGTAATCAGAAGTGAACTTAATGGTCCTGTGAAATGAGTTCATGTGATCAATGAATGTGAGGAGGCTGCTTTCATCACTGGTCCAGATAAAGAATACGTCGTCGATGTACCGCAACCAAATCCAAGGTCGACAAGGCGCTTCAGCTAGCATTTGTTCCTCCAGCCTAGACATGAAAAGACAGGCCCATGAAGGAGCCATCCTAGTACCCATAGCTGTGCCATGTACCTGCAAGTAGGTCCTGTCCATGAAAGTGAAATTGTTCTTGGTTAGGACATGGTTCATGAGGCATTCAATGTCAGATATGGGAGGACTGGAATGACCAACCTTGGCCAAAGCTGCACGGCTTGCTTCGATGCCTTCCAAATGTGCAAATAATTGCGGTGCTTGGAACTTGGTTTTTGATGGCTTCGAGTTTCCTGAGAAAGTCCGGGGTGTCATGGATATAGGAGGGAACCTGTGGAACAAGAGGCTTGATGAAGTTATCGACAAAGAGGGATATATGCTCAGTTGGGGAGCCGTTGCCAGAGATGATGGGTCTGCCAGGGTTGCCCGGCTTATGGATCTTGGGAAGGAGGTAGAAGCGGGCAGCACTGCAATCTTTGGGAGATAGAAACTCAAAGGCCTTGTCAGAGAGCTCATGACGCTGATGCATGTCATCCAGGGTATGCTGAATCTGTTGAGAAAATGTGTCATGAGATCTGCGGGAAACTTGCTCAGAAGTGTTAACCTGGGTGCTAACAACTTGGACATAAGTCTCAAGGGCAGGGACTCTGTTCTTGGGAGGAACCCAAGTACTCTTCTTGTAGAATGGCTCAGGTACAGATGGTGGGGCATCAAGAAAAAATTCTTTGAGACGTATCCTCCGATAATACTGAGTAAGGTCCTCGCTAAGCTCAACTTGATTGACATCAGGAGGAGTGGGACAGAATTTAAGGCCCCTAGAGAGAAGTTTGTGTTCAGCATCAGATAAGGTGGAAGATGAAAGGTTAATGACAGTGGATGCAGCTGGTTCTGGTTCAGGAGGAGGTGGGCGCCTGAACCGCCGGTACTTGTGCCGTTTCTGCTTCTCCAACAGGCCAGATACTTTCTTGTTTCTTGTGTTCATGAGTTCAGTTCCCTGTCTTGAAAAGCCATTTATTTCATTGGTAAACTGTAAAAATTGAGCATCTGAGCAGCAATTCTCCAGTTCAAGTTGAAGCTTGACAATATCCTCATTCAAATGGTCTAGGGAAGACTCACAATGTAGAGACAGAATATTAATGAGACGAATGGATGCACTGTATAAAACTCTGTTCCACTCACTCTGTAACTCTGCCGGTAGGGTACCCAGTGCTGGTGTGCAATTGAGTCGAAGACCTGTGGGTATAATGCGGGCATGTGAGTAAAATCTGTAGTTGTCTCTGCGGAAAGAATAACGCAGGGATTTCTGCTTAAGCTTCCGGAGATTCTGAAATAAAGAAAGTGGGTTAGACATAATGTGACATGAAGGATGTAAAACAATAAACAAGTAAAACATAAACAGGAAACAGATATAAACAATATGACAAAATACAGAGTAGATAAGGAGGATCACCGTAAGGGATACTGCAACAGAAATTGAAGTAATATAATGTCAAAGCTGAATGCAAACTGCTTATCCACAAAAATAGCCTGTGTAAGTAAATGTAATAAATATAAGAGGACCTGACGTTTCGATTCTAACAGAATCTTTATCGAAGGTAAAATGACAGAATACAACATACACTAACATATATGTGATGTGATCTGTGAAAACCCGTCGGATGTCGCAAAATGTGAACTAGGGATTATGGGTAATTTTAGAAAATAAAAAAATAACAACTAACAAAACTTTTTTCTTTTTTTTAAGATTTTTTTTAAAGAAAATTAGTTTCCAATACTTTGTATCATCATCTTTTATAAAATTTCACCTTCAAAAACTTTCACCTTATAATGTTATTATATTGAATTATGTATCTTTTTTGGCCTGTTTTCATGATTTCTTGTTTTGTAACTTTTGCTGACATCACAATCATCATTCACTCATAACTTTTTGACGGGGGAGATGACGAGCCCGTCATTTGAAACGACGTTTCTAAGTCGTAACCTTTTCACAAACCCCTAAAATTGCATTTGCTAATAACTTGCATTAATCATCTTCTGAAGCGATTTTGTTGTAAAATGTAATTGATATTGTTATAATATGAAGGTAAGAGGACACAGTAAGTTATTTCAGCTATTTGGATGCCATTTAGTAATATACTAAGCTATTTGGATGCTATTTTGTATTATATTATATGATTTAGTAATATACTGAGTCACTGAGTCCACGGCCACGGCACGGCCTCTTTGTTCCGTGTTGCCTTGGCTCTCGCAATTAGCCCAATGATTATGGCGAACCCTAGGCTACATCCCCCAGTCATCAATATTACCGTACGGACGCTAAAGCTGTACAAATATCGGAGCCTGCAAGATAGCGACATAAGAGGGCGGCTGAGAGTTACAGTCTAGGTGAACCCTTCAATATGATTAGCCCAATGATATGGCAACAACCCCTTGAGGACGGGGATCATACATCGTACAAAATATCGGGACCAGATTTAGTTTACGAATCACATTTACACACAAAATACACAGAATGTGACCATTTGAAGACTATAATAAGTTGCCTGACTGTTAAATGTAACTAAGGATTACTATGGGAACATAAAAAGATGAGATTATAAAGTTGAAGTACGCGATCTAATCAGTCAACTTTTTAATAAGCTTATTTTCCCCTATGCTTTCGTGTGTTCAGGCTGACACAGAATGCATACAGGCCTGATTGCACTGGGCTACATGTAGAGGATAAGCTTTAGAATATGTGACGAACCGAAAACGGTGTTCCGTTTCATTATATTAGTATTTCGTTTACTGGATAAGTTTCCCCAGAGTAAAAATACTGTCCTACATATACTTACTTTATAGTCAAAAGAGGCCCATTATGTTTTCTAAACCATAATGAAATTGTTTACCTTTTCAAACCAAAGGGAGTGTTCATTATAAATATTTATTATTTATGGGGGTGGGGGTTATAACATCATAATACTTTCTCTGTCATGACAAAGGCAAAAAGGTCTCAGAATTCCACAACATTCATCAAAATTATTCAGTGGATTGTCCAAATGAATTTATTATTTATGGGGGGTGGTTGGAAAAAATGGAGGGAGGATCAGAAAGAAATTCTTCGTTATTTATGGAGGGGGGGGGGGGGGGGGTTATTACATCATAATACTTTCTCTGTCATGACAAAGGCAAAAAGGTCTCAGAATTCCACAACATTCATCAACATTATTCAGTGGATTGTCCAAATGAATTTATTATTTAGGGGGGGGGGGGGGTTGGAAAAAATGGAGGGAGGATCAGAAAGAAATGCTTCGTGAGCAGTCAAATCTACTATTGCTTGATTAATTGGATATACAGGGGGATCAAGAAAAAAAATCAACGAAAAAGGGGGATCAAGACAAAAAATAACGCTGTTTGGGGTGATCAAGAAAAAAATATGTCCAAAGCTCAAATATTTCCAACCTCCACCACCAGAGTATTTATGAACACTCCCTAAGAATAACATATGTGTAAGTTACTTTGTGTGAACAAATAAAGCCAATCATATTTTCAAGTTAAAAAAAATTAGTACCATAACACCACTTTCCAAATTATTTCTGCCATATTACAATACAAAAACATTTTTAACATTCAAATATCCGACCAGCTCTACTAGGCGTGCCTAGTCTTGTTATTCTCTAGTTTAAGAATATTTTTAATAACCTTTAATAAAAAAAGTTTTACATAACCTATTTCTCAATGTGTCCTTATAATATTTCTGAATGATTCGGTGTCCACCATACAACTTTAATTACCCCAATCCAACTTCTTCATCAATGTTAACCATACGTCTTAAAGGTTGTTGACCCTATTCTAGATTTAAGGGCATCATCAGTGTAATGAGAAATGGGACCTTTCATTTGATATCAAAAACACTTTTGAATCCCTTAGAGTTAAATTGTAAGGAAACATAGTAGCAACGCTGTTTGTTAATGTCTGTTCTTGAACTTTCAACAGTCTTCTATCTCCCCCGTCCAGTTTTTTTTAAATACCTTGTTTTGTAGTGATCGTAGAAAAATGATCGAAACAGTTCTGTAATCAGCACAGTTTCAGCTTTCTTATGATATAAATATCTCCAATATGAAAAATGGCACCATGTGGCGGGTTTTCGCAGATCGCATCACATATATAGACATGGGAACAAAGGGCAGGAAGTCACATAACCAAGAACAATTTCACTTTCATGGACAGGACCTACTTGCAGGTACATGGCACAGCTATGGGTACTAGGATGGCTCCTTCATGGGCCTGTCTTTTCATGTCTAGGCTGGAGGAACAAATGCTAGCTGAAGCGCCTTGTCGACCTTGGATTTGGTTGCGGTACATCGACGACGTATTCTTTATCTGGACCAGTGATGAAAGCAGCCTCCTCACATTCATTGATCACATGAACTCATTTCACAGGACCATTAAGTTCACTTCTGATTACTCCCACCAACAGGCACACTTTCTTGATGTAATCATACAGAAAGCTGAGAATGGTATACTATCTACAGATCTCTTCACCAAGCCCACAGATACGCACCAGTATCTCCATTCTTCAAGCTGCCACCCTCGCCATTGTAAGACTGGCATAGCATATAGTCAGGCTCTCCGTCTCCGACGTATTTGCTCTAACGAATCCAAATTCTTATATCATGCACAGAATTTGAAGAAGCATCTGGTTACCAGGGGTCACAGCTCCACCAAAGTCCAGCAAGCCATCAAGAAAGTCCACTCTCTCCCGAGAGCCACAGTCCTTCAGGAGAAGTCTAGAAACAAAGACCCCACCCCTAAGATTCCCCTTGTCACCACATTTCATCCTAACCTTCATCCTCTACGTCACATCACCAACACTAACCATCACATTCTCCACACATCAGACCGTCTTCGTCGTGCAGTTCCTGACATACCCATCCTGGCCTACAGACGCCCTCGCAACCTACGAGATATGTTAGTACGTGCTACTATTCCCCCATTAACTGATGATTCTCTCCCCACGCAGCATGGCACTTCTAAGTGCGAGTCGACCAGCAGGTGCGTCGTTTGCCGGGAACACATCAAGGAAGGCGATTCCTTCACCAGTCACACCACCCATGCCACCTACAAGACGAAGGGTCACATCACTTGTACCACATCTAATGTCATTTACCTCTTATCATGTAGAGTGTGTGGAGTCCAGTATGTTGGTGAGACCAAAAACTCACAGAAGAAGCGCTTCTATGGACACAGATCGACGGTCAACACCAACAAGCCACCTGTCGGACACCACTTTAACCTTCCCAACCACACTATGTCTGATATGATCTTACAGGGCATTGAATCTTTAGGTAGCCGTTCAGAAGTGGTACGTCTCAGTAGAGAGAAACAATGGATGAAGCGTCTTCTCACCATTCAGCCCCATGGCCTAAACATCCAGGAAGGGAACGATTAGACTCAAACCACCCCCCACCCCCACTTCCTCCATTTGTATCTGTGCCACCTATCACTTGTATTTTTTACCCATTTGTATTTTTTCCACTTTTTCTTCACTTTATTTTTTATTTTCCTATTTTTTACTTCTTGTTATGTGTGACACTATGTTTTCATTTTCGACATTGTCTCCTATGCACAGTAATTTTCATTACTCGTTCCAGTGCATTTCCATTATTTGTTACCATTTACATTTACATCTATTTTTATCATTTATTTGTAGTCATCAATCACTATTATAGATTTTACTCTCCATTTTTTATATCCCATTTGCCCTTTACTTTTTAATCTCCCCTTTGTCTATGTCATCCTTTTGTTACATTATCCACTTCATCAATCAGCTGTCAAGTTTGTTATACCTTCCCCTATTCATCCATCTGTCACTTTGACCCCCACTGTGTTACATTATCCCATGTGACTTCCTGCCCTTTGTTCCCATGTCTATATATATGTTAGTGTATGTTGTATTCTGTCATTTTACCTTCGATAAAGATTCTGTTAGAATCGAAACGTCAGGTCCTCTTATATTTATTACATTTACTTACACAGGCTATTTTTGTGGATAAGCAGTTTGCATTCAGCTTTTACATTAAATTATTTCAAATGACAGAAATATTGTTATATGTTATACAAAACAAATATTTACTGCTCTATATTTGAGAAATTGTGCAAAATAGGTCCCCCGGTAGCTGGAGATCGTGGGCCTTACTCGACCTTCGGTCTCGGGAAAATAGTAGACCCACGGTCTCCAGTCACCTCGGGAATCTATTTTACATCATTAACCTCATGTGCAGTAAATATTTGTATAATTATAAGAGGGACTTTTTCTAGGTTGACACGCCATCTCTTAGATTTTGTCCAAAATCTGGGAGGTGAAATGCATTTAGTTATTTGTAAAGATATGGTATTAACAAATCAGCAAACCTCTGTTGCAATGGTAATTTTGTTTTTGCTAATTTCAAGGAAAACTCATCCTTAGTATACTGATTTCAGCAATGAAAAAGTGAACAGTTTGGCAAAACCTTACGTCAAGGTGGTAATTCCCCCCCCCCCCCCCAATTGACTTCGTGATTGAGTAACATCATATTTGTTCAAACAATCACATGATTTAAATAAGTCAGTGTCGCCAGATTAATACATGTACCCTGTTGCCACGTTCAAATATGGCAAAGTTGAAAAAGGTCTGATTTAACCTTTGTCTTTGTATTTACAGTCATCAAAAAAGTAACTATACAGGTAATAAATGGGCTTCTAACTCTAAAAATGTATATCCCACCTAAAACTATTAAATAATTAAAAACGTTAAATATCTGGACGCCATTTCTTGTACCGCATATACATATTTCAGTCATATTCTTCCGCCAAAGGACATCAAAATATTATATTAAAGAAATGGAAATTGAATAAAGTGTCCTTTTGGTCAACTCGTTTCTTACTCATTCCTATTCTTTTCCTTTCTTCTTCTGAATATGTCCTCAGTCAACAAAAGTCCTGCACTCAACATTTCCACAACTCCAAGTAATACGAATCCATAATCATAACTTCCATAAAGGTCGTATATCAAGCCTGCAAAACAAATCGAGAAGTTAATTAGTCGACGACTCGAACCCGGGACTCGAAGTGCTACCCCGATATGAGAAGGTAGGTTAGCAGTGGCTGGGGTCTTTTTCAGGGGAGGGTATTTTTTCCCCGGTGAACACCAGTTCGACCCTATAAAGTATATAATTACGCAGCTGGGTTGTTTATTCCAACGTTGCATCCTAAATTTGATGCGCGCGCAGCGCGCAAAATTTTAACCACATATCTACACGAATCTGGCCATTATTAAGGTACATTTTTCTTTCAAACGAGAAAATTTGCCATTTTTATACTTAATTGCCCATCATCAAACCGGGCAAGGGGCTAAGTTGTCATTTAGATAGGAATAAGGTAAATCCCTAAGATTTTCTCGTTCCTTTTCCCTTTTAATCTTCCTCTTCTCCCTTTCCTTTCCTTTTTCCCCCTTTTCCTTCTCTCTTTCTCCCCCTCTCTTTCCTTTCTTTCCCTCTCCTTCCCCTTTTCCCTTTCCTTTTCTCTTTTCTCTTCCTCTCTTCCCCCTCTTCTTCCCTTCTCTTCGATTTTTTTAGCCCGGTTTTTATTTTGGGGGGGGGGGGGCACTCTGCCCCCTGACCCCCGGGAGATACGCTACTGTATGTTAGCAACAAACGGATCGTGACTTTCTTAGAGTAGTGGAGTAGGATAATAAACTAAACCGATGCGAGCAATGTATATATAATGTACACTGTTGAACATGTACCGTTAGAAAGCTTTTGGAGTATCGGTCATTGGACTATATTTCTTGAAAACTGGCCTGCCACAGTCTCACAGATGAAGTGCAATAGGTGCGATAGGAATCAATGGTTTTCCAACGAATCTATATACACCTAGCACATAAAGTCCCTGACCAGGTGCTTTGAGGTTGGCTAATTCAAAATAGATTATCGGTTATAAAAATCTGAGATATACATTAAATGAGCAAATTTCTTTTCCGCAGTTTGATACCTATTCAACAAAATCGAATGGATACTTTTAAAGTTATGGCGATTTCAATGACCGCGCATAACAACAGCAAAGTTGCACTAGGTATAGGAAATCATTGATTTGTGTGTGATTACTGTCATAACTGTGTGCTATCTGAACGAGCCAGATGAATGGGTCTGGAATAAAAGTCTTAGCTGATTAGCTGTGAGTTTTTTCAGTGCGTAATCACTTAATTAAAACCTTAAAACCTTATACCTAGTGCAACTTTGCTGTTGTTATGCGCGGTCATTGAAATCGCCAAAACTTTAAATGTATCCAATCGATTTTGTTGCATGAGGTATCAAACTGCGGAGAAGAAATTTGCTTATTTAATGTATATCTCAGATTTTTAGAACCGATTATCTATTTTGAATTAGCCAACCTCAAAGCACCTGGTCAGGGACTTTATGTGCTAGGTGTAGAATATCTCTACAAAAGTTGCAGAGGACCATTTTTGTTTTTTCAACATCCATTTGTTGGCGTTCTCTACATTTTAAGAGTCGTTTGTGAGGGTTCTATTCTTTCCGTGTCCATAGATATGACAAAAATGAACCATTGCGGCTGAGAAAGCGATCGTTTCAAGCCAGTGAGAAGCAGGACTCACGAAAAGCCAGATGCATATTTGATACGAGATCTATTTCTGTTAATTCTTTTATTGGCAACTTCAATAAATGTGTGGATTCGCTTTCGAAGATAAATTTCCGAGTAGTTGGCTGGGCCTTTATAGGTGTGAATGGTGCATACTGAAGCAAAGACCAATTACAAAAGAGGTTTAATAGAAATGTATAACAACATTAAAACTCATAATATACGGAGAGTAAATTATGTATTTGAACTTGAGTAATTTGAAAGTATTTGGATAAAACACTGCATTGGTTTAATTTTCATCTTCCATGGACCAATGGGAGGTGGTGTATAACCAATTGATATAAAAGGCGTTTATGGTAAGTTGCACTGTAGCAGACTATAGCTTTTTACATAATGAAACAACTCCCGGATCTGTATGACTTACCTACAATGCCTCCGGCTAAGGCGTGGAAAATTCCACCAATTGCTAAACACCAGCCCAGAGCACTTGCTAAATGTTCAATGCCAACATTTTCGGTGAGAATAACAAAGAACAGAGATTTGTAAATTCCTCTTCCTAGGTAATACGCGCATGATGATATCATCAGCGACCAAAAGGAGTTCATCCAGGGATCTATTAATAGAGATACTGCTGAGAGGATAAAGGAGGGATACATTGCGGTTCGGATTTGCACAGTTCCTTTTTCAATAAAAGGTAGAATGCCTAGTCTACCAATAAATGACACCACAGCTGCTGCGCTGCTTATAGCAGACGCCTCATATGGAGACAATCCCTTTTCAATAGCATGCGGTACAAGGAAGATATACCATCCACTTAAAACAAACGCGCTACAACAGAAAATCAACATGTGAAGAATATAAATTGGATTTCCGAAGAGCATGGAAGGAAACAGGTGTTTCACCGCGTTGCCGATCTTTGAACGAACATCAAGGGATTTGAATTGTGTTTTTTTATGATCTGAAGTATTATCATTTTCAGCCACTGCTGAGTAGGAAGTGGTGGATGACTTGATGGGTCGAAGAAAGCTTCCAGAAATTATAAGATGCATGTTAACAGCACCGATTAAAAGGAGAGCCCCTCGCCATCCGTATGTATCTAGAAACATCTGTTTAAGATGAAAGATGAATAGAAATATTTAGTTTAAGTACTGGTTATAAAATACCATATGACATGTGACATGACATGAGAGCACTGGCTTCAGATTTAACTAAATCACTATATAAAGGGAAATGCTTTAGTTGATGAGATGACAAGATGATAAGCATTGAGCCTGGATTAAAAATGTTAAATGGGACATGGATTGGGGTCTTCGTATTTTATTTTATTTATTTATTTTTAATTATTTTTTTTAATTTTATTTTTCTACAGTGCATGGAGCACTCGTGCTTTTATTTTTAATTAACGTTTTTACAGAGTAACATATCATTTATATCAATCATCAACATATTAATAATAAAGAAATTACATAAAAATCAAATCAAACATCATACTATTATTGTTAGCTTCTTTTCTTCTGGTATTTTCTTTTTCTCGCTTCATTTTTTTAAAAATATATCAAATATCATGAAGTTACAAATAAGAGAAAAAACACCCAAACAAACAAAAACAACAACATGACTCACCAGCGGGGGTCTTCGTATTAAGACACTCGATTTGAAGACTCCCGGTGGCGTGACAAATTGATGGCTATATTTGCTGGTTTCCTAAAAAACAAACAAAAAACAAAACACTTTGGGTGTCCGGATGAATATCCCGTAATGCTTTTGTTGCCTACCTGTGTTAACGGTGCGAATATTATCATTGCTACGCAGGTTCCACAAGTTGAAATGGTAGATGCTCGGGGATATAAGCGATCGAAGTAATGGGGGATCAGAGATGTGCTTTCTATATACGCAAATCCTAATCCAATTCCTGAAGAAGAAAAGGAACAAAGTAATATCGCGTCAGATTCTTAGACAAACGAATTCACTCATATAAGTGGACAGATTGTGTAATCCTTTCGGATCAAAGTCGTTCGGTGAGAAGGTTTTTTTACTTTGAAATACAGAAAATTACGAGTTCAGTTCCTTGAACATGATCAGTGCGGGTGTTTTGTGGATCCTAAATCCAATGGTTTATAGATATTAGGTATTAATAAGAGTTAAAGACTAGGGTACTTGTTTCTATGATTATCAACCATGCCCAGTGGCGGCACTACAGGGGGCAAGATGGGGGGGGGGGGCATTTCCCCCCACATTTTTTAGTCCCCCACTTTGCCCCCAACACATTTCAATTTAGTTAAAATTAGAAACAAATGGACAATTTTAGCATAAAAAGGAAATTTCACAGCGCGCGCATTTTCTTACTAAATTATGTTAAATTAGGCCAAATGTAGACAATTTTAGCATAAAACAGATAAATTTTGCACGCAAGCGCGCATTTGCATACCAAATTAGTTAGTAGACGAAATTTGACAATTTAAGCGTAAAAGGGCGAGCGCGCGCATCATTTTATTTCATGCCTCCCTCCTAAAAACATCTTGCCGCCCTTTTGCCCCACCCCAAAATTATGAGGCTGGTGCCGCCACTGACTATGTCTGATGAACCTACGGAGCCTTTTCTAAGATTCCATGAGTAAATGTACCTGTACAGGATGGTAGTTTACCTCAGGTACGGTATACGGGTTGTCCCGGACAATGGATATATAGGTACCGGTACCTCGTAACATAAAGAGCACAGCGCTTACATTAATAAACCATGCAACGTCCAGACAGCAGCTAAATTCAGCGCCAAGTTGCGACATACAAACAGGTACAAACAAACCATGAACAAACACAGTAGGCAACGTAGATTAAGTGCCTTGCCCAAGGACACAAACCCGTTGGTCGTAGCGGGGTTCGAACTCACAACATTCTGTTTATGAGTCCTGCGCTTATACCACTCGGCCACAAGAGCTCAACTTTGTGTCTGATAGGAATGTGCACAATCAGTTTTTGTAAGACAGAAGTCACCTAAGTTAAGCGAAGTGATCCTGGTGTATCTTATACAGTGACAGTGGAGTAAATGTTAAATGAAATAGCACCTGAGTACCTGAATTCTCATTTTACCAAATTGTCCAACGCCCACAGATACAATACCAGGGGCAGTGCAACAAATGTTCTGGTTCCTAAAGCTAAAGTCAGCAGTGCAATACATTTTTACTTGTATTCGGGAATGGAAATTGCTACCAACTCAGGTTAAAACATTTAAAACCCAGTTCAAAAAGGCAGTAAAAAGTCACTTTCTATCGATTTTTCATCCGTTTTTTATATGCAGTTGTGTCATAAAAAGTGCAATATTATTTGTGTGCAAATATATATATATATATATATTATAATAATGTGCTGTTTTAATAGGACCCCAATGGAAATAAGCCCTTTTTAGAGGTTTCTTGGGCTATCCTTGGCATTACATGTTTTCTTTTATTAATATGTTGTGCTATTTTTAAGATTTGTATATTGATCTGATGTATGAAACTAAACTAAATAAAACTAAACTAAGCGCTTTAAACATATTTGGTAAAGCCCTATATCATAACTGACATTCATTTATTTAGAGTCATTGCAATTGGTTGCTTATTATTGGTGTTTTGTAAATGAGTACTCTGGCCCCTGGCATCACCGTATAATACTTATACCATAAAGTCCAGCGTATTGGTTGGGCTATTCCATTTGAAATCCATACACCCTATGGAAGACAATACCGAATTGCTCCCCATAGGACTCGTTACGGAATGCGAATTTCAAATGAGGTAACTGCATGGGTAACTACATTTGAAATCAACACTCCCTGTGTGGAAGATGAACGTTATGTCTTCCATAGGGTGAATGAATTGCAACTGGATTAAACTATTTCACTCAACAACAAAATATACCTCCCAAAACTGCCATTAAAGTATGCTGTAGGGCTGTTGTTGCAAACGAGGCTCCAATAAAAGCAATTGACGTCATCACACCTCCTAACATAGCAATAAACCGTGGTTCGACATTAGTATTGTCGTTGATGGCACCAACAAATGGACCTGGAAAAAGATAAGGAAATTAAAATCAAATACAAAATTAACTAGAACGGTTTTCGGGTTTCGCAGTTCTCGGGGTTTAGGAACTTTGATTTTGAACAAAACCTGACTGGGTCCTGTTAGTCGATAAATCCCGCTTAGTGTCACAGCATCATGGGTGTAATATACATGTTTGCAAATATGGTTCGCGTTATTTATCAAACGTGCTGCAGGGGGACACTGTCTAACGTAATATGCTGATCTTACGTAAGCTTTTTTGAATCGACGTTTTGTTGTACAAAGAGTGCTGATTTTTCTTAATCTTTATAGATGAAAGTTCAGACATATAATAATATTAAATGTGCACCGTTCGGCAAGCGAAGTGCCAACCCCCTGATGTAACCCTGATGACACTCCTATAGGAATACAAACTTAAACGACCAATTCCTGTCGTATATATAATTATATTCGTTCTACTCATGCATTTCAATCTTTCTACCTATTGCAATTTGTACCTCGCAACGTACAACACGGAGAATAAGTACCTCGCGGCATTTGTACCTCTCAACCAAAGCGCACTTATTTGGAAATTTGCACATGTTAACTAAATCGTACCGATCGCTTTTTCTAAACTACAGGCTGTCCCAAAATGATTAGTACCCATCGATGCCCAAGATTAATTAATTATTTTCATCATCAAAATCAATGGGATCAGGTCCGTTGTTTTTTCTTTTTTCTTTGTCAAACTGTACCATTTCATTAAAATTTTAGATCATGAATATCGGATTTATCAAACTCAAGATATACTCCATTATGTGATTTCACCTTTCGACAAAGTCAAAAAATGTGTGTGTTTTAAACAGCTTGTTTAAAAGAAACAAATCATATTCTCTTAATCTCTTGTAAGCTTATATAATCTTTTTTTAAATTTTATTTGAACTGTTATTGGTTATGGTTGTTCAAATTATTAATAATAATTCTTCATTTTAATTTAATTTGAAGTTCGTCACACTTGAGTGACTTCATGCATTGTGTAATTTGACAGGGACTTTTAAATAGCTGAGACGGTATAGGCGGAATTAGCTGTATGTGGCTTAGATTTAATTTTCCCATTGGAGAATGAATTTGGTGAGGTTTAAAAAAAAGAGACTATTTTATTTTTACCAATTCTGTAAGGAACTCCACCCCAATATGAAAAAGAAGTGTAAGCCACTACTAATTTACTCATGACCACTTTTTTACCTATTTAAATGTCCCTCAAGTTAGCCTCAAAATTAGCTCATTAAGAAACAAATCTTGTGATCACTCTTGTGTGACGATCCGTTTTTAAACTTTAAATTGAATCAAAATGAAGAATATTTATAATTGAACAACCATAACAAACAACAGTTTAATATACCAGTTACATTGCAGTTTATAATAGCAGACAAGAGTTTGAGTGATAATATTTGTTTCGGAAAAAATGTTTAACTTACACACATTTTTTTGCACTTTGACAAAAAGGTGAAATCACTATGTCTTACTCAATCGAGTGTAACCTCAGTTAAATAAGTTCGATATGCATGATCTAAAACTTTAATAAAAGGGTACAGTATGTCAAAGAAGATGAAAAAACAACCTACCTGAATCTCATTGATTTTGGATATGAAACAATTTGATGAACTTAGGGCATCGATGGGTACTAATCATTTTGGGACAGCCTGTATCTTTTACATTTCCACACTACCTTTCACATTTTCTACCTTTTACATTTGATACACTACCTTTTACATTTCTACACTACCTTTCACTTTTTGTGTACTACTTTTTACATTTCTACACTATACCTTTTACATTTTCTACAGTACCTTTCACATTTTGTACCCTTTTGGCGTATTTGGCCGCCCATAGATGTAGCGCTATTCTTCAGCTTCTCGACATTGGTGCACTCGGCCGTATATACATATTTTCAAAATATAGGTTTTCAATGTTCATTTTAAAACTGTTTTATATTAATACAGATTAGTCACAGCAGCTTTCAAGATAGTTCTAAATATTTTTGCTGTGCGTTTCTCAACTTCAAATTAGTCTATATTCAGCTATATTCACTTTCAACATCTTACAGAAGTATACGGTCAATTTAGCACTATAAATGGTCACAAATCATTGCGTTTAGTCGTACCCGCCATATCAGTACCGTGAATGGCGGCTTCTAAAATAAATTTGGTCTAATTTCAAACTCGTTAAATATTTTGTAATAAAATCGATCTGTTGAAATGAAGCACCTGGATTTCAAGCTGTTATAGCAGCTGTAAGCTTATAGGTTCAAAACGTTAAATCGTTTAACCATATTAATTAAAATTCTTAGAATTAGAATCAAATGCACATTTCCTCATCAAAATTAAAATGTTTGTACAAGAGAAAAAACACATATTTTTCTCCTGCAATATTTTAAGACCGACTGATGTTACGTTTAGATGCTACGTGAGTTGATAGTACTATTTACATGAATATGGCCATAAATAAGGTACACACTGTTTTTCGAAAACAAAAATGTGCAAAATAATAAATTTCCAAATACAAATAGCATATGTTCGCCTTTTTAAAAAAACACGAAAATTTTATACTAATTTGGTTTCGATTCCACCCAATGACGATCTTGAAATCAGATAAATCTGAAATAAAACTACTTAAAGGTAGATGACCCGATCACATTTTCGTAACACAGAATTATTTCAAACATACGGAGATTTTCATATCATATGAAAGCTCGTATTTTTCTCATCATCATACTGAAATTTGACGGCCTAGATCGGTATAATTACGGAGAAATCGATGAAATAACGTCGAATTACCGCGAATGGTGGTATACCACCGATATAGTTTGTGTACAACTCAATGGGTACAGTTCACGGCATCTTGTGCGTCTAAAATAAGAACCATTAGAGCTATGCAACTCAAACTTTGGAACACGACTTTTTTAAGGATGACCTTTCATGTAGAATAGAAAACTTCAAGTTGAAAATCGGAATATGATCGGGTCATCTACCTTTAAATGCCCTCGAATTTAATCGAATAGGTGCATTTCAACCGTATGATAGTCAGTGGGGTGCCAGATGGACACATGTTCTATGTGTTCGCTGCTCTATGTTCTATATACTTGAGAATTTGAAGTGATTTTTTTCTTCTTATATTAATATAACCACTTAGTAAAATAATTTAACTCAAATATTAGAATAAGACTGTATTTCCTGAAAATGAAAGGGACGATGTATATCATGATTGTTTTGCCAACCCAATATTATATATTTTTATGGAATAACCAATAACGACAAAATTCATTTTGATCTTTTATTTAATTTATATTAGCCCTACACGTGCGTAACACTATTTTTTATGACCATTACTCACCACGTATAGGTCGGTGATAGCACTGCGATGAACTAAATTTTAAAAATAATTATCTTTAAATAAAAAAGACTAATTTGTTTTTTAGGTTTTAGGTTTATCGATAACGACACTATGTTTTCTTAAATGAATAAATGAATATACAGACTGTAACCAACAAAATATATACAATGTACACTAGGGTGCATCGTCTCCCCCTTTTGTCAACCAAATTTAATGTAGCTAGTCTTAACATGTGCCAAATGTTGAAATAATAAGATTCCCAAAATTTAAATTCATTCGATGTTGGTCTTCTGGGTCCTCGTGGCCCTAATGTTTGAATGGATAACCTACAGGAACATTGCGCAATAGCCATATGGCAGTTATACATTTTCTTATAAGTGATCAGTGGTACATACAATGGCTGCCATGGATTTTAGAATCACGATTACAATGGTATGTAACTGGAGTCTGTTTTCAATCAAACTTAAAGATAAAATTCAAATGAATATGACATTAACATCACAAAAATAAATAGCTGCCATGTGATATGACATGCTTATTTAGCATAGAACTGCCATTTATGAATAATGGCTGTATTTTAACTATATTTTAAAGCACACTGGGTCTAAGTCTCTTGAGGAAGGTAGTTGGGTTGTCCTCTGCAGCTTGTACATCTGAAGCAGGAGGACCTTCCACAGTCTGGTCACCAGAAGGTGAGGGTCAAGCCCAGTAGGAGATGGGGCCACTACCCTAGCCAGTAGGGAAGGACTGCTTCCAGGAGGGTGGTGGGCTGGTTGGCCAGCCTCCACCACAAGCTCGTAATCATCTCAAAGGCGGCTCATGATTGCAGGTGGACAACTTACGGTCACCTCAGGAAGACTCATGGTCAAAGTAGGCTAGCTTCAGATGCACAAGCTGCAGAGGACTACCCAACTACCCTCCTCAAGACACTTACATTGAAGAGCCAGTGTGCTTTAAAATATAGTTAGAATACAGCCATTATTTGTAAATGGCAGTACATTACGCTTTTGTAAAAAGCCTGTCATATCACATGGTAGCTATTCATTATTGTGGCGAATATGCTATATTCATTTGAATTTAAAACTTAAATTTGATTAAAAACAGTCTCCGGGTACATACCATTGTAATCATGAGCCTAAAATTCATGGCAGCCATTGCATGTACCATTAATTACTTAAGAAAATGTATAGCTGCCATATGGCTATTGCGCAATGTTCCCATAGGTTATTCATTCAAACTTTAGGGCCACGGAGGACCCAGAAGACGAACTCGGAATGAATTTAAATTTTGAGAATCTTATTATTTTAACATTTAGCACATTTTAAGACTAGCTATATTAAATTTGGTTGACAAAAGGGGGAGACGATGCACCCTAATGTACACTTATTCATTTAAAGCGATCCATAGTTAATGTTTTGTTTTTTAATGAAGTTTGAATTATCAGAAAAATACTTTCCTGGATGCATAAATCTATCTTGAGTGTATTTTTCCTAAAAAAGACATCACAGAACTGTACTAAATCATAATGGAAATCTGATTCCAACTTTTCAACATATTTGTTTCGATTTTCATCATAAGATATTCGGTACTATTGTGTCCACTTGTGTACAGTTGCGATCATAGCAAGAAAAACTGTAAATGGCGTTTACACAGTGTCAAACCATGGACTTCTACTCAGAAAATAAACATCTGTCGACCCGACAACTGATTTCAAAAATGATTTTGAAGTACATGTTATAAGGAAACGTATTGATCTATAATTTAGAAGATATTTTTGAAAAAGTGTACGGCCATGTGTTTTGAACTCGACATCCTTCCCGTTGCATGTCCAAATTTTTACATTTTACACCATCTGAGATTCGAATTAGCATATCGCAATAACTACTTGTTCTACCCCATAAAAAGTATATATTTTCTAAACGGTAATCTCACAAGGAATCCAAATAAGCTACTGGCATTTAGATAGGACCTAATGGTAACATGTTGTGATTAAGAATGTTCAAAATATTTTTTTTTCATATTTTAATTAAAGCTCAATAATAATTTTATGCCGATCCCAATCATAATTTTACTGTGCATATTAGTTCCTCATGCAGCATTTTCGAATTCCCCTTTTTTAGAGCTTTCCAAAAATGTATAATTTGGCTATCATCGGTTGAATACGTCTTTTGTTATAGTCATGTATGTAAGACCTATGAATTAAGGCAAGTTCACTGTGTAGCAAATAGGGAGAAAGCCAAGGAAAATGCAATCGATTCATGATTACAATTATTACATAATAGTTGTCACGTTTGTTGAAACAGATTCTTATAGAATATAAAATAATCAATAAAATGAGAGCAAAATCATGTTTGTACCATACAGGTATGAGGAGTTATAGTTAATTGAACGTAGAATTGGGAACATTTTCTATATTCCCCATAGAGATTGTACACAACGCCACCGCCACCGCCGCCACCGCCACCGCCACCGCCACCACCCCTGACTTTTACAATAAAATCAATCACATCTCAGCCAATCAGTTATAGAAATACCTAATTTATTCACTCAATGTAGCTAGATAAATAGGCTTTCAAATGACACCTCAACCGTAGCTCTACCATATTTCATTGTTGAGTTAATAGAGAGAGATTGATGATTCGTCACCAAAAATGCAACGCCACCACCCTTTTTGGGTGGCGAGTTCAAACACATGACCGTCCTTTAGGTTCCAGATTACGAACTGTATTACTACACTGAAAACTTAAACTAGTCAGGCACAGGCTGGACTAACTTTAAACTTGTCGAGCAGGCTAGTTAAGCCTGTTGGATAGGTTATGGCCGACTTGACTAGCTTAAGGTTAGTCCGGCTCAGCTTGACTAGCTTGACTTGTTCTGCTGGACTAGTCTGTGGATGGACTAGCTTATGTTAGTCAAGCTAGCTTTACGTTAGTCGCTCACTAGCTTGACGTGAGTCCGTCCTAAGCTGGACTAGTTTAGGCTAGTCGCATTGCTGGACTAGCTTAACGTAAGCCAAGGCACTGAGATGCAATATAATGTTCTTTATATCAGCTTTAATGTTTATATAATACAGGTGGACTTATCACTAACCCCACTCAATTGTTTAAATCTTCTTCATGCTGACTATATACTCTCTAAATGTTAAAAGAGGGAGAAAAAACCCCTCTAACACAGGGGTGAAATTACTTTCACTCTTAAAGAGTGAAAAATTACTCTATAGAGAGTGATTTAGTGATTTATCCAATTCTCATGTCACTCACTCACCGAGTGATGAAATTTAAACAAGAATAAATTAATTATTCACTCCTATTCATTGATTGATATTCTCTGTCCATCGCAAATTGCATTTATCGGAAATAAACACCTCTGATATCATATTCTGCTATTCATACAACCATTACTGTAACGTGTCTTTGTATTGTGTCAAGCACGTAAATAAAAAGGACTCTAGGAGACCGTACTTTTAGGTTAGATGACCATGTTATTAACTCGATGTATTAGTACCGCGCATGCGTGATGTAAAGCCCTAGATCTGGTGATCTAATAATACATTATAATATATAGGGTTTACTCCCTATATAATCTCCCTTCCTCTTTATGGAAGTAGGTTTTAAAGTCATTGTCCATTTATATGATTATCATGTTTCAACTGTCAAGTTACATGTATTTGAAAATAAACATGCTTTATGTGAGCACATTATTGAACAGTCTGTTGTTGAACTAAAGTTCAGATAACAATCACATTGTTGTCCATCTTCCTCTGTTATGAAAAATAAGAGGTGGCTTTATTATTGTATGTAGCATTTTTTTTATAAAAGAGAATATATTTATAAACAAATGTTTCAATCTGCTAAGGCATTCTATGTCATATTATATTATTTCTATCCAGATGTTGCAATCATCATCAATCTTTCAATGGCAGCTCTCATGTTGCATCTCAGCAGAGTTGAATCTATCAGTCACAGCTTAGACAGTTAGGTAGGACATCTCGAACATTGTCATTTCATGTGGCTTTCTTTCAGCGAAGCATTGGACAAGTTCTTTTCATGTTGTCAAAAGCCTTTCATCAATCAATTGTAAACTGCTTACTGTATTTAGAAAGATTTTAGAATACCAGTCATTATCAGCATCACTGCTGGGGTTACATTCTAAACAATCTCTTGCTGAATGGCTTACCAGTCATCGATTATTCAATTCACAGCTACGTCGCATTCTGTCCTTGTTTTGAATGGTTTATATATGTAGCAAAGTTCTCTGGGATTACATCCTGAACAATACTTGTTGGATGGCTTACCAGATCCTGGGCTTACATTCAAAACAGTCTCATCACTACTTTTACTTACCTGTGAAATCCATGACTGTTGTTATCCCGCCAATCAACCAGCCCATCATCCACGTCTGAGCGTCAAATTGTTCTCTTAAAGTCGGCAGCAACACAGCTAAAGCTTTCGTGTCACCATCCCACATCATGGTTGCTAGATGGGCACTTGCTACTACAAACCATCCCCAGCCACCATTTGGAGCTGAATTATTATTCTGCATACCTTTGATTGCAACGTCTACAAAGGAAGTATCGGACTGTGTTGATGATCATATACAAGTAAGAACGATTCTTGCAACGTTGATATAAAATAATATGTCTGTCGGTCAGTACAAAGTATTAATGATCAACGAGCACTGATCACAAGTTTTGTGCCCGCTGTATTCACCTAGTTATAAAAGCTACGTATGTGATGGTGATATTTATTACTAGTCTGTAGCGCAAGTGAGCCCTGTTCAGCTTGAGGGCACACGACTACAGGGTATGTAAAATTCCTACGAGGTTAACAAGTATTTGAATATATCCCATATTTAGGTATATTTAGGTATATTGTTGGTTAGCTCTATTAGTCCTTTGCACTTCATCACATTAAATTTACCAAATTCCTGATGTATTTTTATTCGAACTAAAACAACTTAAAATCAGTATTAATTATTTACACAATACAAAAATAATGAGTTTTATAGAGTCATACACATTACAGGATTGATCAAAACTTTCAGCTCCCGTTTTCAAAATAATCAGGACAAATACTTCTTGGCAACAATTGGTCAATTGCTTCATTGATTATAAAAGTAGAGACACTCTTCATACTTAATGAAGCTTTCCAGTATGTAAAAACAGACAATACCTAATTACAAGCCATAATTAAAAAAATATGCAAAATATTGAGATGTTTTGATACAGCAGTGTTGAACAGCATTTATTTGCAAAATGGATTTTAAGAAATCCATTTTTCAGCTCTATACATCTTTTTCAGAGTGATTATCAAATTATTTCCACTTCATAAGCCCAATAAGAAAGTTGCCTTGTAGTATTAAATATGTTGTAGCCCATAAACACCCCCACACACACCCCTGCAATACACACATCCCCCATTTGTTCAGTGTGAGGAAGTGATTGACTTGGCATCTACCACTACCTGTGATTGTATACAATTGCAGCCATGTTAAATGTTACCCAAAATTGCGTGTCTCTGAGTCATGAAGTGTATGTCGCAATACGAAACCGCACTATGACCACGAAACCGTGCCTGGACTACGAAACTATTATACGCGGACCCATGTCGCATAATTGGATCAAACTCGCTTGTATAAAGGGTCGCTAGTCATAAAGGTCACTGGTCATAATGGTTGCTAGTCATAACGCTCATAATTCATATGTGTCGTTAATCATAATTCAAATAAAGGTTCGTTAGTCATAAGGTCCGCTGGTCATAATAAAAGAGGTCCGTTTGTCATAATGAGAAAAAAGTCACGCTAGTCATAATATGAAAAACGACCGCTCCTCATAATACAGAAATAAGGTCCGCTAGTCATAATTAAAAAAGGTCCGCCGGTCATAATATATAAAAAGGGTTGCTAGCCTCTGGGCGCGACATGAATGCACTAAATTTACGCAATTGAGTGGGATCGCAAACACCTGATGGTAGATATAATATAACCTAGCTGCATGTAGGGTAGAGTGATGGACTATCGAGTAGTATACAAATATTTACTGTTCATGAGGGAAATGGTTCAAAATAGCTCCCGAGGTGACTGGAGACAGTGGGCCTACTATCTCCAGTTACCGAGGGGACCAATTTTGCACCATTTCCCGAATATAGAGAAGTTAATATTTGTTTTAGATAACACATAGAAATATTCTGTCATTTTAAATATTTGATTATCAAAAGATAATAAACCTAGGCCTACATTAAGTAGGCCTATCAATAACGTCAAGGTCAATTACCCCGATCGCGAGCCAGGGAAAAGCGCCCATAAAAAGGTACTATTTCCTTAACAGCTCCTCATCACAGGGAAATCGTACTTTTTATGGGAGCTTTATTCCCTCCAGTGTAGTAGGGAAATAGTTCAAATATTTCATGTCACATGATGTAGCATCCACCAATCAAATGACAGAAATATTTGTATGTGTTATATAATCTACATTAATGTATAGTGCTTTATCAATTTTTTGCACACAAGATGGCTTCAAAGAACTTCTTTCTGAAATAGGCCTATATAAAAAGCCAATATTGATTGGAAATAAAGTGATTACTTTTCAATAAAATATCGGTCAAAAGTACACACCAAATCGCACCAATTGGGTTTGAAAATTGGAGAAAAAAAAAATCAAATTCTGAGGGGCACATCCCTCCAGACTCACCCTTGTCCGCGCTTTTCAACCATCTATACATAAATCAAGAAAATGTCAGTATAAGCTAAACTTCTTTCTTGCATTGATGAAAAAAGAAATTGGAAATGAAGGTGGCTTTTCAACAAATACACCAAATGGCAGCAAATGAGTTCGAAAATTGAAAAAAAATCCACTTGCGAGGGGGCACCCACCTCACACTCCCCTCTGTCCGTGCTTTTAAACCATCTATACTTAAATCAAGAAAATATCAGTATATTATGCGCAAATAAAAACAAGATATTGATTGGAAATGAGGAGGTGGCTTTTCGATAAAATATTGATCACAAGTATACAACAGATCGCAGCAAATGAGTTCGAAAATTGAAAAATAAATCCACTTGCGAGGGGGTGCATCCCCTCACACTCCCCCTGTCCACGCTTTTAAACGATGTATATTTAAATCAAGAAAATATCAGAATATGCTCAACTTCTTTCTTGCATTAATAAAAAACAAAATATTAATTGGAAATAAAGAGGTGGCTTTTTGATCCAATTTGGGTCAAAAGTATACACCAGATTGTACCAAATGAGTTCAAAGGTTGAAAACAATTCACTTGCGAGGGGGGGGGGGGGGGGGGGGGGGGGGGGGAATCCTCCTTTCACTCCCCCTGTCAGGGCTTTTAAACAATCTCTACTTAAATCAAGAAAATATCAATATTTGTTATACTCAAATTCTCTCTTGCATTGATAAAAAAAAAAAATTGGTTAAAAATATAGGCCTACACCAGATCGCACCCTGAATTTTCACTTGCGAGGAGGGCACATCACCCTTACCCTCGAAGTCCCCCCTGCCCACGCTAGTGCATAGCGCGATGCTGAGCACAGCTTTGGTTACACTTTTGCAAATATTATAATATTGGGTCCCCCTAAATAAACAGTAGGCAACTTCTCCTTCTTCTCCTTCTTCACTTGTCACGCTTTAATTATTCACGCTTATCAATCAGATTTATTTGAGACACTACTGCCACTAAAACGACAGGCTCTCATGCTAAATATAATATCAGACAGTCACGAGTTGTCGTTTTCTCCCTCCCTATAGTAGTGGAAAGAATTCCTTCATATTCACAAGTATACTGATTGTAAAGGGATAACGGGTTTTAACCAGCTAACCTTAAACACCAAACAAATCTGTGGCGAGACGCACGCCCTTCCACTTGTTTGTAAAGTTATCTCTCCGAATTCGTCTTTCCTATTGGATAACATTTTATGGCTTATTCATTGCTTACTTTTTACCAGGACCATAATTTGATTTCTAACGCGTCTAGAGTTTACAACGGAGTACCACGATAAGAAGGGTAAGTGTCATTTCTCTGCGCCACCCTCCAGTCACATCATATTCTTCTTATTAAAGGTTAGACCTATCTCTGGAATAAAATTGTTTTAATATCATGCATCTCTAAAAATGCAGTCATATCAATCGTTACGCACATTTTGACACATAATTCTGCCACGTTTGTTACAGTTGCGTCAACAGGCTTGTGCTTATCAAAGCAGGTCTACTAAATCCGAGGGAACGTCGACGGTTCACAGAAGGAAACAAAAACTCTATGACCATGAATTCTTTTTGAAAATGATTGAATAAATATGTATTAAGATACTTTAAATATATAAAATGAACCTGTAAGTGATATTCAGGAATTTAGTTGGTTGTTAAGCAGTTTACCGAATAATCATATTTGTAAACTGTATTTCGTAAACCCTACATACAGACTGTAACAACAAAAAAGGTTATACAACTGCAATTTCATTTTTAACCCAATGATCATTAAGAGAACTACATAATTCATTTTCAAATAGTTATATTTCATTTCAATAAATAAATTCATCAATGTAAATATTATCTTGATCAATTTCTTTGAGTCCATAAATTAAATTGATCATGATTCCTCCTGACATGGTACCAACCCTGAAACCACCATAGACGAGATATGGAGCCAATATGGTTCAACAGATATTTTCCATGTACTAACTCAGGAATCACCGTGTTGTTAAACAGATCAAGGTAGCGCTAAGCATTCATGTTTCCATCTATCAAGATATGTACAATCTGTGTAATAGCATATAAAAGACCAGGTTGTAACTTCACTTTCAAATACCTGAAGTATATCAGATTATTTAACACATACAAATATTCCTGTCATTTGATTGATGGATTCCTTATCATGTGACATGAAATATTAGACTATTTCCCCACTATTTCACTGGAGGGAAAAAAGTTTCCATAAAAAAGTACTATTTCCCTGTGATGAGGAGCTGTGAGTTGACCTTTGACACCCTTGTGTCAATAGATCAGACTCCGTGTCATCTGCATTATTATTTTTTTATTTTGCTCCCGTTCGGACTAATTTTCTCGGAGTTAATCACTAAAATGGAGAATTACAAAAAAGCAAATAAATATGCCGTCAATGGCGAGAGAAAATAACGCCGATGGAGGTAAGCTTAGCGACTGACTTTGACTTGATTGATACATTGAGTAGACCTAGGTCTATTATCTTTTGTTAATCAAGTATTTCAAAAGACAGAAATATTGTTATATGTTATATACAAAACAAATATTTACTGCTCTTTATTCGAGAAATGGTGCAAAATAGGTTCCCCGGTAACTGGAGACCGTGGGCCTTACTCGACCTTCGGTCGCGGGAAAATAGTAGGCCCACGGTCTCCAGTCACCTCGGGAATCTATTTTACACCATTAACCTCATGTGAAGTAAATATTTGTATAATTATAAGAGGGACTTTTTCTAGGTTGACACGCCATCTCTTAGATTTTGTCCAAAATCTGGGAGGTGAAAGGCATTTAGTTATTTGTAAAGATATGGTATTAACAAATCAGCAAACCTCTGTTGCAATGGTAATTTTGTTTTTGCTAATTTCAAGGAAAACTCATCCTTAGTATACTGATTTCAGCAATTGCAATGAAAAAGTGAACAGTTTGGCCAAACCTTATGTCAAGATGCTAATTCCCCCACCCTCCAATTGACTTCGTGATTGAGTAAAATCATATTTGTTCAAACAATCACATGATTTAAATAAGTCAGTGTCGCCAGATCAATACATGTACTCTGTTGCCACGTTCAAATATCGCAAAGTTGAAAAAGGTCTGATTTTACCTAACCGACTAGAAGTAGCTACACCTCCCCTCGAGGTGATTTGTTTTCTTTGTTCTTTGTATTTACAGTCATCAAAAAAAGTAACTATGCAGGTAATAAATGGGCTTATAACTCTAAAATGTATATCCTACCTAAAACTATTAAATAATAAAGTTGTTGGGAAATTATCTTCTTTAATATGAGATATTGCACGCTAGGATTGGGCGATTATTGAGGAACTGGCACTCCCAAATGTAAGGTGAAGTCCGATTTTAATTTTCACATTTTTATTTTTTTACACGCGGACCCATCTACGGATACCTTATCGATTACCGGTAGTGCAATTGGGGGATGCATGCGCAGGTTGGACAGTCGGCCGTATTTTTCCGATGGATCAATACGCCACACACAGACGCTACCTGTCATACTCTCCCCCGTATTGAAATGTAAAATGTGAAAATTAAATTATGACTTTACCTTACATTTTTGAATGCCACTTATTCGACCGATTCTATGAGATTTAATTTCATATTAAAGGAGATACATTTCTCAACAACTTTATGATTTAATATTTGTAGGTAGGATATATATTTTTAGAGTTAAAAGTCCATTTATTACCTGAATAGTTACTTATTTTGATACATCAAAGACCTAATGCCTAATAATTGTGATATGAAGGAGAAATTCCAGGGACATGGGGGATCAGTATTCCGACCCCTTTATCCCCAGTAGCTCAAACCAAGAGCTCAAAGCAAAGTAAGCTAATTAAGCATATGGAAAGTTGCTAAAGAAATATTCGTACAGAAAATTTATTAATTCTCAAGAAAGAAAAGACTGTTTTCTCTGCCATGGTATAAAGGATTTCTCAAAATCGATACCCATCGATGTCCTAATTTCAACAATTTATGTCGTCGTTA
Organism: Ophiura sarsii; assembly: GCA_035610835.1. Taxonomy (NCBI): domain Eukaryota; kingdom Metazoa; phylum Echinodermata; class Ophiuroidea; order Amphilepidida; family Ophiuridae; genus Ophiura; species Ophiura sarsii. The sequence continues at coordinate 31,597,797 of CM069451.1, read as the reverse complement.
AAAATCAATGATAATATTTTTAAAAAGCCTATATTATTCTCATACTGTAACATTTGATTAGAATGTCATATCGAAAGAAAAAAATCGGACTTATAGCACTTATAAAACCGAACACACCGTAGCCACATGTTTCATTTGGGATTTTGACTTCCTTAATAATCAACGTGTTAGTGTGTACTATTTCAAATTAAAGAGGAGAAGTTCTCAACTTTAATTTGTTTATGTAGGATATATACTATTAGAGTTATCAGCAGATTTATTACATGGTCAGAGTGCAATTTATGAGAGGTTAAATATGAGAGGTCCAATATACTGGAAATACCAGTATCGTTCAATACTGAACATAAAATTTGCCAGTATCGCTCGGTACTGGTTAGATTTTTTACTGTTCCATTATCGGTCGATACTGGAACACCAAATTGTGTCCCAGTATCGAGCGATTCTGGAACGTTTTTATGTTTATAAGTATCGGGCGATACTGGTACACATGCTACCAGTGTAATTTGTCCCAGTATTGAACGATACTGGTACATAATTGTGTTCCAGTATCGCCCGATACCGGAACATTTTATATGTGCCAAAGTATCGTTCGATACTGGAACACTGACTTTGTACCAGTATCAAACGATACTGGTTGTTCCAGTATCGGGCGATACCAGTACAGTCCAGAATCCGGGACCTAAAGTACACTTTTTCCTAAATTTGGACAACAAATTGATATTACGTTAATGTTTTCGCGAGTTTAAAGTACTCCTACATGTATACCCATTCTTACAGTCAGACATTTGCAGCAAGATAGACGCGTAAAACACATTTTCGAGAATTTCGTTTAGTTATGATGAGTTTAAAGTCCAAATTATACACGTGTTTAGCTAAACCGCGTTGACCGTTATCAAAAACTGTATCTTTTCAAAAAATCAAAGTTTTGTTTTATTTTACACTTAAATGCTTTAATCAAACTTAAAACTTGTGTTAAAAGGGAATAACTCGATGTACACGTTTTTAGTGCAATAGGTCTACTTGTTGCAGGGGTCAAATTGTGGAGAAAGACGCGGAGTCCTCGTTTTATGGGTGTATTTTCATGAGAAATACATGTTTAAGGGGATATTTGAAAAAACTAAATTTGTGTCCACACACTAGCTATAGCGAAGCATACCATGCAATTGAGTTTCTATTGTTTCTTGTGCTGCGACACGAACCACCTCCTCCGACGTGTGTTAAAATGAACTGGCAACTTCTGGGATTAACCCTAAACCCGAAGCACCTTTTCCAAACATATTTTTTTTCGCGGCCAAAAAGCAAGGGTTAAAAGGGCCCCCACGCCCGGGGCTCGAACCCCGGACTTCTGGGTTCAGAAGCAAACGATCTACCGCTAGGCCATGGGGGTCAACCATACTTGGCTCAGTATACTTCCTCAAGTATATACCCTGGGGCCATTATTTTAACCCTAACCCCCGAAGCACCTTTTCCAAAGAATTTGTTTCGCGGCCAAAAAGCAAGGGGGGTGGGGAGAGCCCCACGCCCCGGGGCTCGAACCCCGGACGTCTGGGTTCAATAGCAAAATATCTACCGCTAGGCCACGGGAGTCAACCATACTTGGCTTAGTATACTTCGCCAAGTGTATACCCTGGGGCCGTTATTTCATCGAAAAACTGCAGAACCGGGTGATACAAGCACACCGCATCGTAGTAATTCGAAGTACTCAAGAGTGTTAGTAGTAGTAATAGTGTCGACGAGCGAAGCGAGGAGACCTATTACGTTCTAATAGCACAGCACTACCGTTCAATATGCCATGTATGTGACAGCTACCGTTCGATATGACAGCACTACCGTTCGATATGACATGTATATGACAGCTACCGTTCGATATGACAGCACTGTGACAGCACTACCCTACCATTCGATATGACGTGTGACAGCTGGGAGGTTGCATTTCTTCACACATCTTTAATGTGACAGGTTGGATCTCTATAATTGTAGCGGTGACAGATCAGCTAATGTTATGTCTACATGTTGGCAGGTCAAGTGGTCTAGGCATTGAACTTGGCTTTTGAATGGTCACTAAAATACAAATGTGGTGTGTGTGGGGGTGTGTGTGTGTGGTGTTTATGTTCCAATGCCAGTGATATTTACAATGATAGGGGGGGGGGGATGGGGGGGGGGGGGGGGGGGTCAGAAGACAATAGGAGATAAAAGGCAAACACTAATGAGGGTTCCTGAAGTTTTTGGCAGTGATTGCAAGAACAATATACACACATTTGAAACTGTTTTATAACAAACATCACAGTTGAAAGTGATTTAGTTGCGTTGAGTTTTTATAGAACAGAATAGAAACTAATATAGGACCAGAAACTAACACTACTATTCTAAACAACAAAGTCCACAGTTGAAAGTGGTTGTTCTTTAATAGCAAACAAAAAGGTACATGTAAAATCCAAACAGAATATATCAAAAAACAACTAAAACTACTATATACAAGTTTACAACAACAAAATCAGCAGTAACATTAACAACAATGTCATAATGAATCATGTATCACATTTGAACCACAAGTATAAGGTGACAAGATAAGAGTTGGATTAACCATGAAAGTAACGTGGATTCACCGAGCATGGTAGTTGTATTTAACATAATATAATGTATATATGAACAGAAATTCTGAATTACAAGCATTTGGGGAGCATTTGGATGTTGTTTATATTTCAGAACCTCTGACATATGTGTGTAACTTGGTGATCATATAGATGTACATGTATATGTAACTTGGTGATCACAAGTTATTATTGAAATGTAATATTAATATTATCATGCAAGTGTTTGGGGGTAAAACCTATGTCTATAATAAATGACGGGTCAAAATGTCATATTTGTATGCGGCATTTGAGTTGACATACCGAACATGTCTTCCAATCAATAAGAGGCACGATATACCCTAAAACATTCTGGGGGGGCATTATAATCACGATTAGCGTTCATCCAAGCATTCACAGTCCACTTTGTATTTTTCTTTGTATTAGCAGGAATTCTATTGGCAAGTTGTCTATGATAGTAACATACATTGTATTTTGTAATAAGGCGAGACATGGCGCTCAACTGATATTTTCCTACTTACATCCCATTTTTAATTCGGGCTCAGGCTACCAGTTACAGCTTTTTGACCATGTATAAATGTTTATATTACCAAAAAGGCACCTTTCCCATCACTACACCATAATAGCATATGCATCATGATCTATACCGTACACTATATATTAAGTGTCAAAGCTAGGCATGTGCCAGATACTCACATTAATAATACCAGGTCAACAATTACTATTTTTATGGTCATGTCACAGTGTCCACATCTCAAATTAAAGAGAACTGACAGGTATTCAAACATTTCAATTAACAACAAGGGCGGCTTAGTATACATGGCCATTTACTGTCATATTTAATGAGTTCCAAAGTCAATAACTCATTCACACAGCCATTAATTTCTTATTTATTAACATAACATCTCAAATTAATAGGTGGACGCTTACGAAAATATAGTACACCAAAAAGTGGTGTTCGCCCATGATAGTAGGCTATTAGGGTTAATACAGCAAATGACCGTCGTACACTACACTAAGAAAAAGTATTAGGACACTTGGTTTTGGTGTTTAAATCATCCCATATTATTAAATTTGGAGTGTAATATTTCACTACGAGTGGAACAAACGTGTTGTTAAATCTCTTCTCATTATCAAATTCATGTTTCCTATAACATCTGCTCATTCAAATCCGTGGCATTGTAGAAAACATGCGCATTCTATAAATCCCCATACAAATTTCTCATTGGAAATAATTCATGAATAATTAACGAACCTCATTATAGACAAGGTACTTTTATGGCGGTAGTCTGACAATTTAGACTTTGTCAAAAAAACCTTCTCAATTGCTTTGTCAATGGATTCACTAAGTATATAATACGTATCACAATAATATTGTCACTAGTCTTTAATCTATCACAGATATTGACACTTGACCTCTTTTTCATCTTAAAAATAAGATATTTGGGATGGAAATTTAGTTCCATTTTTACACCTTTACTTTCATATTTGAATTGGAAACCATCCAAATTCTTTCTTCTTTCCCAAAACACCCACATGGCCTGGGCACATTACACAGTTCTATTCATTTCATCATAACTTCTTTCTTTTTTTGTCAAGCTAATTAGCTAAATTAGCTAAATATATCAATGCTAATAACTTAAATGACTGAAATATTGTTATAAATGTTTTCCTTTTCAATAATAATGTCTCAAGAATATCTCAAATTCATTTACACAAACTTTTAAGAACTTTCCATTAATTTTATAACCCTAGAATACCAAAAAGCTAACACAGTAGTTCAATGGATTATCATTGTCGTGCGGTTTCGTCCGTTGCTTGCGCGAATCGTTTTCTCCTCTCATGCCTGAGGGTTACGTCTAAAGATAAAAGAAATGCAAATGGCGGTTTAAGAAAACGTTTTTCACACCTGGTTAACTTTTTGAAATGAGTGGGCAACTTTGCGAGTTGCTAAAAACCAACGTGGCTGAAGTCACATGGCCTGAGGCGACAGAACTGAAACCAAATAGACGCACTGAAACGAACTAAATTGTTCAAGATTCGGTTCTGCCATGTCTGTCGAAATTACAGTTGACAGGTGTATAGTGCAGTCACACACGGTTACAAATATTGTTACAATAATATGTATTTCGTAAATAAGTAAAAATAAAGGTATTCCAATAAACTTCGCATGCCAATTATCCGTTATAAATTTCTGCACGTGGAGTTTTCCATCGCCAGTTGATCTCAGTTGAAAATTCCCATTGCGTTACACTGCCGATAGTGAGCTAATTGATATTCATGAGATGATTTACTACAGCGATTTTACATTGGTATCTTCACTTGCTCGATAAAATCATGAATTGTAATGCTTTTAATTCATGAATCTGAATAGGAAACATGAATTTATTGGTATAAAATGTACAATGAACACAATGAAATGGTGATTGGGTCTGATGGTTTAATACTTTGTCGACAACACAGTGATAGCTTGCAAGCTTCCAGGGGGAGAAATACTTTCGCGCGGCAGTGTAATTCAACCAACTTTGGTCACAAGAACCTCTCAACTAAAGGTCGCATACCTGTCCCGCAAAAGCTTGATGCATTACCAATAGGTATACTTGATCATATGACCCATGTTGCAGAGCTCTTCCTTCGAAATAACAAACTAGCTAAATTACCCGGGCGATACTGAAAAATAATATGTGCCAGCATCAATCAATAGGAAACTGGGAAAAATTACACTGGTAGCATGTGTACCAGTATCGTTCGATACTGGAACATAAAAACGTTCCAGAAATGCTCGATACTAGAACACAATTTGGTGTTCCAGTATCGAACGATACTTGCAAATGTTATGTTTCAGTATTGAACGATACAGGTATACCAGTATTTTTAAAAACTGGTATACCTCTGAAAAGGGTTATTTAGGTCGTCTTAAAAGACGACCTAAATAACCCTTTTCGAGATATACATATGGTACTGAACCGCAGTATACATATTTAAACGCGGTTTTAAGCTAACTAATCGTAATTCTCGAGAATTTGTTTGACTTAACCACGCGTGTAACTCACTGAAAAGTGTCTAACTTTAAACATGGGTATAGGGGTGGTTTATCGCGCGTTTAACTAAACTCGTGCACCAATTGCACGCCTTGAATGATTACTCAATCTTGCCCGGTGCAAGTTGACATGCAGATTCGTGTAGTCTTCAAAATACACGTGCTATTGTAACCCAGTTGGGGCACAATAAATAGAATACCCGATCTTGTTGGCGCATCAAATTATAATGGATGTTTTTGTTTTTTGTGGTTTCGAAATAAAATGTTCTCCTTTCATTGGAATGTACTGGGCGCGCATAGTTATACTTATGGGGAACGTAGCAATCGTTTCACTCAAGTCACTGGGATTTGTTTCTTGAAATGTCGATGACTTTTACGACCGAAACATAAGTGTTAAGTTAAAATTTGGCTATATCATGGTAATGTATCACTGTTTTAAAAGAAAAATGATCTGAGGACCCATGAATCACCACAGGATACGCTCTTAAATGCACCGACTGTTAATTCGTCGCAGTAACCACCCCGCCTCTCTTAGGGCTGATATCCAAACTCTCAGCGGTGTTACACCGGTATTACACCGATGTTATTCCGGTATTACACCGATATTTGTATAGAATATCGGTATAATACCGGTATAACATCGGTGTAATACCGGTGTAACACCGCTGAGAGTTTGGATATCAGCCCTATAGGGTGAGAAGTATAGCACTAGTTTTCTCATGATTACTTTCTGTTTGTCTATTTTCGTTCTCTCTGCAGATTGGATACATCATAGTGACTGATAAATCGATAGCTACCAAAAGGCAAGACGGATTTATGCGGTTATGATATTTTCAGACCTAAGGCGACACGACATTTGTAATATTCACCAGTGCATGTCACCCCTGTAACGGACTTTTGTAATACATTTGACTTCCCCCAATAGCTGACAATCCTTTGAACTGGCGGGAAGATGCTATTCCAACATCAAACGATCGTCGTCAATGTTAATTCCAAGGTAATCGATTCAACAAGGCGGATTTAGTTTGCTCCTATATTTTATGCACAGTCGCTCGTACACACCATGCCCATAACGGACAAAGCGTTTCCGAATTTCCATGATTGTAATAAACGCAGACATTTGTAGGATATTTGACTGACAGTCCTACCTCCCGCAGACTAATCTTGTATAACTCACAATCTTGTAAAGGAAAGTATATAGAAACTATTGATGTGTGCAGTATAAAACCCCGTGCAATTCAGATATTTCCAGGACTCTATAAGCAAAGAGAAATATAACAAAATTCATAATATCTTTGAACAGGTACATTATGTGATATCTTCAATGATAGAATATCCATGTATACTGTTGAACAGAGGAAAATTTGAATTTTAACACTTTCCGCGCAGCTATTAATTTCACCATAACGGATTTTTCAGAAACCTTTTCCAACTTTCAAAGTCTATCTGAACCAATACTAGGCATGTTTGCACTTATTTTAATGCATTTCTCATTGTGATGTCAAATATGGCGATATCATTTCGACATTTTTGAAGGATTTTTAATTTTTTTTGGAACTGTCGTCTGCGCTGCGGACGCCTGCCGCGTGAAAAGTGTTAACGTTACAAAATGCAAGAATGTACACAATCCATTTTATAAAGTTCAGCGAGATGTAAAATTATTATATCAAACACACCCCTACACACCTACAAAAACAGACTGTACAGGTTTTTTATGTAATATGTGGTGGTAATATTTTAGTTTTCGAATAACAGAAAGTCATCAGTATAATGGCCGGGCAAATGACTCAAACATTTGTATTTATTATGATAAGTGTGTACATTAAGACAAGCTGTTACGCTGTAGAAGCAATCAATAATCTCGGTGATATATGCCGTACAGATATGGTAAATATTACTTGTAAAACCACCATATTGACTAACAACGTACATCATAATTCAACCAAATGTAGTGAACATATTTATTTAATAGAGGCTGATCTTGGTCTCACATCAATAGTGATATTTAATGAAAGTAAAAGTAGTCCATTCTCCTATCTTCATATTGAACAACTCGATCAAAAATTGGACAACCTATGTTTCAAAACCTACATGTCAATTGATCTCAAATCTACATCGGTTGTACCTTGCGTTGCGACTGTCGAGTACAAAGCTTATGCGATACACGTCAAGAACATATACGTTACAATTGAACTGATGGTATTTGATAACTGCGTCGTCAATCGTAGTTGCCAGACTAACGTTAACCGATCATCGTCAAACGAAATGCTATTTCCCAAATGTCCTATTTCCGAGTATGACATGGTCATAGATGGTCAATTGAACATGAAAGACAACCAATACGAATATATTTTCAATTGTCCGGGGGATTGTAACTGTACCCTTGGTTATAAGAAAATCACGACCAAGTGCCTGGATACTGATGATGAATCCACTGTACTTGTAGTCTATGATGTAGATCTGGAGTCCATATCATTTGCATTTAACAATTTGACTGATACTACATCCGATGCTTTCAATGGATTTACTAATTGGTACAAAATAGGTTTGGATTCTAATCGCTTATCTTTATTGCCAAGTGAGGTATTTCGTGAGCTAACGCAGTTATTGTATCTATTCCTACAAAACAACTGTTTATCTGATATAACGCTTGGGACTTTCAATGGGTTATCTCGCCTAGAAGTCTTGGACCTGAGTGGTAATAATCTCCAGATATTAACAATTGGAGTATTTGATGGCCTCTCGCGTCTTCGTTTCCTATACTTTCATGGTAACGATCTTATATCGTTACCGGTTCAGATATTTCGGGTTCTTGAAAAGCTTTCAGAGTTACACCTATCTCACAATCAATTGGAGAACATTTCCGCCGGAGCTTTCGACGGTCTGTCGCGTATTGCCATCCTTATCTTAGACAATAATAACATTTCTTCATTACCCACTAGGGTATTTCGCGGACTGATCCGATTGTTAAAGCTCCACCTTAACTACAACCACTTATCTGATCTACCAGATGGCATATTCAGGGACTTACATCGTCTTGAAATCCTATACCTTACAAGTAATCAGCTGATGTCCCTTACAGCAGAAGTGTTTCGTGGTCTTGGCAACTTGTGGGAACTAGACCTTTCAAGTAACATTCTTACCACACTTTCAGATTTGGTATTTTATGATCTTTCACAACTAGTGAATCTTTTCCTTTGCAACAACCAGTTAGTAGAATTACCTAGCGGTGTATTCGATGGCTTACGCAGTGTTCGGATTCTGGATATTTTTAATAATACGCTTACCTCATTACCGGCTGCAGTATTTCGTGGTCTAAGCAAGTTGACGAAGCTGTATCTTATATACAACACTCTCAATACTTTACCTCCCGGTGTATTCAATTGTTTATCTCGTGTTGCGATCATTTACTTATCACATAATAAGATTAATACATTATCGTTGGGTGTATTTCAAGGACTACCTCGGCTGCTAGAGCTTTACCTTAATAGTAACAAACTATATGAGTTACCTGCTGGCTTGTTCATTGACTTGTCTCGCATTGAGATATTAGAGCTGAGTTATAACCGTCTTAGGTCATTACAAAAATCCATATTTGGTGGTGTTACACAACTCGTCCAAATTTACATTTACAGAAACAAACTAGCTGAACTACCTGAAGGCGTTTTTAACAACGTATCTGTTGTAGCGATCCTTGACTTGGGCAATAATGAGCTCACCACACTACCAGAGGGAGCATTTCAAGGACTATTTCAGCTAACGAAGCTTCTCCTGGCTAAAAACAAACTCATCGAATTACCAACTGGTATATTCGATGATTTGCATCATGTTGAGGTCTTAGATGTTGCCTGGAATAAGTTGTATTCGTTACGGGCTGGTATGTTCCGTGTTCCTCTACAGCTGCACGAGTTATACCTTCAACGCAACGAGCTCACTGATCTAAGCATTGGAATATTTACCGGTCTGACGCAATTGAGAATTTTAGATGTTTCCTCTAATAGGCTTACGATATTTCCAGGTGGGTTATTTAATAACACGCTTTCAGTCAATGTTTTAAGTCTGACTCACTTAGACATCAAGTTGAATCGCTTATCTTTTCTCTCTGCAAACGTATTCACTGGTCTGGTTAACTTGAGTTCCTTAGACATCCATCACAATAATATAACATTTCTGCCGGAAGGGATATTTGATGATCTCTTTAACTTGAAGATTTTATACCTTGGTGAAAATCCTTTAAAATCTTTATCGGAAGGATTGTTCAATGGTCTGGTTAACTTGATAGTATTAGGATTAGACTTTAGTTCAGCATTTACGGTGATTCCTGCGCATGCGTTCAAAGATTCACTTAATTTGAAAACAATGAACTTGAATAATGGCACCGTAAGCGAAATACATGTGGGTGCTTTCACACATATGCATAATCTGCGTTACTTAGACCTCTCTTTTAACACCTTAACCTCCTTTACTGAAGGGGCATTTGATGGTCTTGTAAAACTCTTGCGCTTAGATTCTTCCAACAATAGGCTGGCCATGTTGTACTCAAATGTCTTCATAGACTTAGTCAATTTGATGGAGCTACTGGTTGACCATAATCAATTATCTGCAATACCTGTTGGTCTATTCGCTATTTCAATTGAGTCGACGTATCTTTCTTTTGCATTTAATAACCTGGCTATAGTGCATGCGAAAACATTTGACCGATTGACTCATTTGAAACATCTGGATCTATCTAGCAATGTGATATCAGCTATACCTACAGCATTATTTGACGATCTGGTTCATTTGAGCGTTTTACGACTAGGAGGAAATACAATTACGTCAATCACAGGGGAAACTTTCCATCGACTGACAAGGTTAACTGACCTACAGATTAACACCAATCCACTGTACACGCTACCCAGTAACGCCTTTCAAGATCTTTCTCAGTGCACCACACTTCAATCGTATGACATTCGACTGACATCATTGGTTACGGGGACGTTCAAAGGGCTCGTGCAATTAAAAAGCCTAATTCTCAACGTAAATCTGCTGACATCATTAATTCCTGGTATATTTAGTGACTTGTTACGGCTGCAGTACGTAGGGCTATTGGATAACCTCCTAACTTCGCTGGATCCCGGCGTGTTTCAAAATATGCCTTACTTAAGATACTTAGATGTAGCAAACAATAGCTTAACCTCATTTCACCTTCGTGGATTTTTTGTTTTGAATATAGTTGAGCTCAACAATAACCGTCTTACGTCGTTTCCTATTTTTAAGGATACGGTTATACTTGAACTATACCTCGATAACAATTTGTTACCCTCCTTACCAGCCCATGCATTCATACGTATGCCCACTTTAGCGGACCTGAGACTTAATAACAATCGACTCAATATGACGATGCGTAAGAACATATTCAGTTGCGTTCGAAATCTGGTGAGCTTACGACTTCATAATAATCCTCTACTGACTTTATTAGAAGATTCTTTCTCATCCCTTTTTTTGTTAAACGATTTACATTTAGGTAATATATCACTATCTGTGTTACCAAATCATGTGTTTGGATCATTGGGGAGATTACGGTTTCTTGCTCTAAATGATAATTATCTATCTGAATTAAAACTTGGTCTATTTAGCAATACAACCTCACTAACCTCCTTGGATTTGAGTAACAACAATCTAACGAACTTACCCACCAATATATTGCAGTCTTCTCACATATTGGATCATCTAGATATGTCTGGCAACTGCTTGCAAGCGTTGCCTTCATTTCATAAACTTGTTAACCTAAAAAAACTAATTTTGAACGATAACAATTTGACATATTTAGAGCCTGGGTTACTGTACAATACGAACAATCTGTTCTCCCTCCACTTGAATAACAATATTATCACTAATATTCCCCAGACAATCTTCAATAACCTGCCTAATGTAAGCCACATTGACTATTCCGTAACCAAAGCAAATTAAAACGGCTTACTTTAGCAGATAACAGACTAAAGACAATTGTTATAGGCACATTTTCTGGTTTGATGACCCTTCAATACCTTGAGGTACAACATAACAGGATACGTTTTATACAGAAAGGTGTATTTGATGAGTTAGAAACTCTCCAAACGATTAATTTATCCTCTAATTTCTTGCAGAAATTTGAAAGTGCCATCTTTAGTAGTATATTTGCGAAATCCCTAGATTTGCGATCAAACCCATTATTCCGAGTTTCAAAATTGGATTTTAAAGGCTTACCCACCAACACTTTGTTGTTTGTAGATTCCGGTGCTACTTGTTGCTTTGTTAAACCAGCACAGTCTAAAGCCAAATGCATTTCTACGCATCCAAAGCCAGTTTATCTTACGTGTAAACGAATGCTTTCACATCTGATGCCGCGAATATCTATGTGGGTTCTTGGTCTTTTTTCATTCTCTTGTAATCTGTTGGTCGTCATCCTTCGATGGACTGATCATAAATCAAATAAAGTCCAAAGGGTTTTGATATTAAATCTATCGGTTTCAGATCTCTTAATGGGAGTCAGTATGCTTATACTTGCCTCTGCTGATCTTTATTATGCGGAATATTTCCCATCATACTCTGCATTTTGGAGAAACGGGGTAATCTGCAAGATAGCTGGTATACTGTCTATCTTGTCTAGCGAAGTATCTGTATTTGTGGTGACAATGATAAGTATTGATCGGTTTCAAGGACTGAAATATCCGTTCAGTATTCACCGTATCAGGTCACGTACTGCTAAGATTTCTTTGTTAGTGATCTGGATTGTTGGTACTATCCTGAGTGTGATCCCCGTTGTACTTTCGGGAACATTTCCCGATATTTTCGAAGTTTCTGAAGTTTGTGTAGGTATCCCGATAGTACGAAGACCTGTGGATATGCTGGAATCAGAACTCATTGAAATAAAAACGATAAGTTATAATTTAGTTTCTCAGCACACAGACTGGGATACCTCTTATTTTAGCTCATTCACTTACGTGTGGCGTCGCATATTTGTGATCCTACCTCAAATACGATCGGCATCTTATATGTACGGTATCAGTACCTTAGTAGGTTACAAAATTGCTACCTATTTTTCAATTATTGTTTTATTGGCGTAAATTTGTTTTGTTTCATTCTGATCGCAGTATTGTATGTTCTGATGTTCATCGCTGCGCGGCAAACCGCTAAACAAGCCGGACGTAGCCAGTCTGAAAAAGAAGAAATACGAATGGCAATAAAAATGTCAGTCATTGTATTTACAGACTTTTTCACATGGGTGCCACTTTTAATAGTCTGCATACTTGTGCAAAGTAACCTCATTACTGTTAACCCCGTGGTATATGCATGGACTGTTGCGTTTGTGTTACCGATCAATTCTGCTATAAACCCATTTCTTTACACTTTCATAAGTCTCATACAAGCTCGAAAAAAGACATGAGACTAAAGGATGGATGATCTGGACAAAACGAAAAGTAATACCACAACCAGCAGTCTATACTCTATTTGGCCATCACGAGAGAGTGATGTAACTAAACAGGCGCAGCTTTTACGCACGCGTATGTATCGTCCGTCTTTCAACGCTTGCGTGTATAAGCCAGCGACTTGAGTAGGAGCGCGCGTTATGTGCTGCAATTAGTAGAATACGCAGCTACGTCACTCTCTCTCGAGATGGCCAATAGAGTATTATATACGTATTTTTATTGTCATATAATCACTATCTGCACAATGTACATCATCGTCATTAGAATCTACTAAGTGGATATGTGGGGATGTGTCGCCAAATAGGGTCCCATTTTTACCCGTCTGGTTCAATTCATTAATTGGGATCCCAGCGGAACCAGATTCGATGACTGCCGCATTATTGGTGATGTGTGTCGTGTATTTGCTTATTTGCTATTGTAATGTATCCCAGTTTTAGCGATATGTGTCTTTTATCATGGATAGTACGATGGTAATATTTATTCAACTTTGATGACTTTGGTGTTTCTACAATGTTTACTACAAAGAGTTGTTACCTTTTTTTAGAGCAAAATTATAAAAGTGCAGCAGGCAGCGAATATGGTTTCAATTCAAAATGTGAAATCATAGCAAACAAATCAAATCGGGTCACATTTTAATGTATCCATCATCTTTTAGCCTAAATTGGCAGCGAAAAATAATATCCTTGGGATTTCAATGCAAACATCATTTGTTCCATTAAATGGATCGCGGTTTTACCGGTTAGTTACACCAACAGTATACGTAGCTCAAAATGTGAAATCATATTCAAAAATTCAAACTGGGGCACATTTTAGTATATCCGTCCTTTTTGAGCTTAAATTTAAATTTAAATCAGCAGCGACAAAAATCCTTGCGATTTTAATGCGTACGTTATTTGGGATGGGATTTTTGGGAATTCTTAATCTCTTGACCCGATGATTTTTTCGGGCGTGACCCGGAATTCCCGAAATGTCTCTAAACATTAATCCATTATTTCATTTCATTCATCAAAATAATAAAAAAAAATAAAAAAATAAGCTTACTTAAAAATACACCTTGTCGGCTAGATTACGATTATTGAATGCAAATTCATAGTGGAGATTCATTTGAAATGCGAACAACATTTGTTCCGTCAAATGTGTCGCAGATTGACCAGTTAGTAACACAGACTTTATACGTAGAAAATGTGAAATCATATCTAAAAAATCAAATCAGGACACATTTTAGGGTATCCGTCTTTTTTTGTGTGGCCAAATCGCCGGAAATGTTCTTCTTCTTGCGATTTCAATGCAAACGCCATTTGTTCCGTCAATTTTTTTGCGGTTTGACCGATTCGTTACACCGATCTTATACGTAGCTCAAAAGGTGAAATCATATCCAATTAATCAGATCAGGACACATTTTAGGGTATCCATCATTTTGTTAGCCTAAATCCGCAGCATTTTTTTTCCTCCTTGTGATTTCAATGCGAACATCATTTGTTTCATCAAATGAGTTGCGGTTTGACGGGTTAGCTACACAGACTTTATACGTACATGTAGCTCAACATGTGATATCATATCCGAAAAATCAAATCGGGACACACGTTATGTTGTCTGGTTTTTTGGGGCTAAATTGCCGGCAATTTTTTCTTCTTGCGATGTCAATGTGAACATAATTTGTTCTGTCAAATGTGTTGAGGTTTGACTAGTTTGTTACACCGACCTTATACGTAGCTCAAAAATGTGAAATCATATTTAAAAAAAATCAAATCGGGACACATTTTAGGGTATCCATCATTGTTTAGCCTAAATCAGCAGCAATTTGTTTCTCTTTGTGATTTCAATGCGAACGTAATTTGTTCCATCAAATGTGTTAGTATGATGGGTTAGCTGCACAGATTTTATACGTAGCTCATAATGTGAAATCATATCTAAAAAATCAAATCGGGTCACGTGTTATGGTGTCCGTCATTTTGGCTTAATTGCCGGCAAAATGTGGAACCATATCAAGGAAATCAAATCGGGACACAGTTTTAGGGTATCCTTCCCTTTTTAGGCTAAATCGCCGGCAATTTTGTTCTTTTTGCGATTTCAATGCAAACGCCAATTGTTCCTGATTCTTATAGCCATTTATACTTCTTTTAAAATTGTTTTTATATTATTTTACTGTGGTTTTTCATATTGTATTGTATGGACGCATTCGCCAAATTGGTGGATGCCACTGTTCTGAAAGTGTATGTCAGAATATTTAAAAAAAATCGGACGTAAGATCAGGGATACCGCGGGATAGGAGATGCCCGCGACACCACACTGGTTCCCATATTTGCCATATACGAGCCAATCGGGTCTGAAAATAAATTCCCAGCATCACCTTTAGGCAATCTCTGACACATGCTAATACTAGAGTTCACGATGCACATTCGTAAACACGTAATAGTGTTACTCTTGCGGCTGTGTAAGAGATAATTGTTTACGAAAAAAATAATCATATTATATGTCCATTTTCTGGACGTATAAATGCTTGTAACAATATTACCTTGAAAGATAGAAAATAGTCACGTATATAGAAATGTAGGTATATCTCTAAGGAAAATATTTTAACTGAAGACCATATGTCGAGGCTTACAATTTCAGTCCGAACGTCGGCTATTGTATGCAAGAAAATCGCCATTCATGAATTTTTGTCCGCAACTATTTTACGCGATTGCGCAGTAGTTCACATTTGCGGCAGTTCTGTAAAACACTACGGTATGTGATTTAATTTATGTCTAATGTACTAATGTATAGCCATTGGGAAACTAAGACAATTGTATAACATTTGATCATGGGATTAATACTTCAACTATTACAATTTCTCTTTTAAAAGCTTACTTCGAATAATGGTATAAAATCTATGCAATGTTTCTTATTAAGGGTACTTTCTATCCTTATCAAGTGCCATAAAGGTGGGGGAGGGGGCACGTGTTCTAATAAGTATAGAGTCCTCAAAAAGTAACTGTCAATGTAAATATATTATAAAATTACTTAAATATATGTTGCACAAATATTAAACCGAAGTATGAAAACGTATGCACAAATTGTATTACGTAAATCAACAGTTTAAACGTAGTATGTAAACGTTAAACGTATATTATTTATAATGTAGATATGGTTATAAATAAAGGTATATTCATCCATTGTGATCGGATATTTTATACTCTAAACACGTGGTATATATAATATATTGTACTCTTCAACGCATGTTTCTGTATTATTAACCTGAAGAGCCTTCGGGAGAAAACAAGTTTGTGAATAAAATGACAATTTAAAAAACGATCCTGTTGGAACTGTTCATTAATATTTAATGAGAAACGCCGTCATGGAGACCAGGAGACCTGCGTTTGTTTTCGGGCGATGCGCGATAGAACTGTTATAGTTGACTAAAATGATTGGGCGATCGGTTATTGATAAACATTAGAGAAACCACTGGATCAATCACGACGTTATCGACAATCGTTTAAGGCCATGTCACACTGTTACGAATAGAGCTAACGCGTGCTCAACGTTTTGGAAATTGGGGTTTACGTTCGTCTATGGTGTCATTTGTTCGTGATATATTTGGCATACGTTGTATTCGTTAGCGGTTGCTAGGTGTCCGCAGAGGTGCGCTGGGGCTTAGAAATTTGATGAGCATGTTCGAAATGTTGAATGGATGACAACGCAGTGATCAATACACTATGCATACGTTGAGCATTCGCTGCGTGAACGTGTCCCCTGTTGGGTGTAAGGTTGCTTATTCGTCAGCTATTCGGATATAGCGGCGATTATGATGAAACCTATACCGACCGTGCGAAACGTTCACACGACGAATCAATTAAGACTGAGTAATTAACCTATACGAGGGGCATTCAGTAAATAATGAAAGTGATCATGGTATGGGATGCATGAGTGATTCTATTGAGGGATAATGTGATCAATACAAAGTATGAACCTTTGTCTTTCAAACAATACACTTTTGGAATGTTAGATACCTTTGGTTATGTAATGTCATTAACATAAACACAATAGGTTTCAGACACTGACTGAAATCTGTCAATTATTTGGCTGGATATGTAATATGTTGAAAATGGGTTGATCGATACATTTGCGTATATCTCGGCAATGCAAGCATAAAAACAGATAACACTTGGCACATAGTTAGAACACACACTTATCTCCGCTTGACATTATTTTTAGACCTGAATTCCTTAACACAAATAAGAAGGGACCATCTCAAATGCGCTTTTATTTAGCAAAATCCGCAATAATATACCTTTGAAAACAACAAAGGATAAAGAACAATGGAGGGATTATAATTTAGTAAATTTGTGTGGGATGTAAAGCAATAATAGTAGGGATTTCAGAAGGAGCTGTTCATAAAATTTCCTCAAACCATTGAAATTATGTGACGATTACTTTAACAATACATATATAGTAGCTCTAAAGATAACAGTAATAAGAGAGGTTGTGGCAGCCATCTTTGATTGATACATTCATGTATATCTTTATTTTGACTATCACAATATTTAAACACATTGATTTAAGCATTTTTAATTATTTCTGATTAGAATTTGAAGGCACAGTAAGCTTTTATCTGGTAAATTTCTTGATTTTAGCCATTTGTGACCCTGTTCAAAATGATCTGCCGTCTGCGCATGCGCACATTTTCTGCAGGTTTCATGCGAATAAGTTCAGAAAATTAGTTAACTATCATATGGAATCTCCCAAACTGGTTAATTGCTTGGATTTTTCATAAATTGTTTGATTTTCCGCAATATTAGTGATTCGCTGACTGGGCATTTTTCAATGAAAATTGGCTATTTGAAATACTGATATTTGTATACTTTTTATTCGATTGCCTCTCCTTACTTTTTACTCCTATACTACATACATCAAATTACACAGGGATTTAAGTTATTGTCTTTTTATCATACTTACGTGAAAAAAAATGGGATTTACCTGCTTCTGGTGTCATGTTATGCAATCTTCTTATCACATGTTTCATACAAATAATTCAAATTTCCCGCCAAATAACTGATTAAGTAGTGTCCCAAGTGTACTTACTTTGAGACAATGCTATGACGTCATAGTTCACACGTAAAAATCCAAAACTGTATTGTTTGAAAGACAAAGGTTCATACTTTGTATTGATCACATTATCCCCTCAATAGAATCACTCATGCATCCCATACCATGATCACTTTCATTATTTACTGACCGCCCCTCGTATATAGCGGCGATTATGAAGAAACCTATACCGACCGTGCGAAACGTTCACACGACGAATCAATTAAGACTGAGTAATTAACCTATATGTTATGCACCTGCGCACAATTGTACTTGTCCAAACATTTGCAGGGACTAGCAGCAAATCTACCGTTTCTCTGAATATAATCATTGAGAATTAAAAGTCCAGTAGTATTCCCTGCCATGAACGATCACAGACTGATAATCATACAAGTCGATGATACAAACGCCAGAAAGTATATTTCCCTTCTTGTATACATCGAAAATTAATTGAGAAGTAAACTCGCCTTTTGCAAGTCGCTACATCTTGGCTGGGGGAAATTCCACAATCATGACAATCAAGGCACTACATTGTTTTGGATTGGTTTTCGCTGATAAAAATGAGCATTATTGTGCTAAAACTCCGCCTTTATGAATTGAGGAGGCTTCCAACATGTACAACATACCTGACTCAAATTGTAAACAAAAAATTCAGCATGGCAGCATTGTCAGATCCAAATTCAATGTTTTGGATAAAGCTTCCCGATCGTCAACCGGGCGCTGGTTTGGACAAAATACCAACGCTCGGTTGTTCATGCTATGGCAGAAGGACCATGGGTTAAAATCGTCCAGCGCCCGCTTATCTTGAGCCTCGAGTCCATATAACGTAGCGGGTGAATTACATAGGTCAAATGGCATGACATTCCGACGAAACAGACATCCCCTGAGTCCTGACTCATAATGTAGACTTGTCCTTTGACTCTTCATCCAAGGGCACTTGCTAATGTCCCGCGAGAGTACATGTCCAAGGGCACTTGCTAATGTCCCGCGAGAGTATACATGTAAACAAATAGACCGCTCCGTTAATGCAGTCAAGCGTGCCATCGGTGCTGGGTATAAGAAATGTATCCTCCAAGTAGAACTGTCAAAAGAGGTATCTAGCAAGCACAACATTGTGCATTATATGCTAGTAAAAGAATTATCAAGCCATATCACAAAAGGGTCACGCGTTTTGAACTCGCCTCCCAATAGCTAAGGGTGGTGCTGTTACCCTTTTTAGTTTCATGCTGTAATATTCCTTCAATATTTTTAAAACCACAAAAGCTATCTCAACAAATTTGGTATCATTTTAAAGCCATAATAACAATCTATCTGCCAACAAACTGGCATTGGTATAGCTAATACAGCTGTTTGAAGTTTGGTGACCAGGGGTGGTGCCGGAAGGGTGCCGCCGGATGGGGTGCCGCCGCCTGTACAAACTCAATGGGAATAATCCCATGCTTTGTTCTTTTTACAATAACTAGTCATCTCCTAATGTTACAAACACCATTCTGGTCCTATTTTAAAGGCTATCTAGTAGTCTTTAAGTATGTGGTTCAACAGACTTGTTAACTATTTGTAACAACTAATAATTATGGATACGACCATGATCATCAGCTTTCTTCCTATTCGCTACACAGTCAACATGAATAATCAGCCTCAATTTACCTGATTTATAAAAATGACTATAACAGAAAAAGTTTTCAACCTATGATAGCAAAAGTATACATTTTTTGTAAAGCTTTTAACTAGAGGAATTCAGAAATGCAGTTTAGATCAGGGAAGGGTACATCCTGAAAAAATATTTCTGAAAATTCTAAAAAAAATGTAAAATACAAATTGGAGATATTCACTAGCCGGTATAATTACCTTACCGTCGTAGTTGAACCTTTGACAATGATATATCATCTGATGGGTTATTTCATGACGAATTTAAATATGTAAAGTAATTAATGATAGGGGTAGCCTGTAGGTATAAAAAAATATGGATCTCTAATTAAAAATTGAAAAATCTGATATTTTCCCAAATTTTTTGAATCATACCATTTTAGTCTTTGGTCCTACTATAATTTCAATGGTATATTTGGTTTCCTCATGCAATTTCCCTTCAGCAAATGTATACTTTTACTACCTCAAGCAAATATAAATGTGTAAAGTTAAAATAATGTCGCGAAAGCCAAAATCCGTGTGTAACGCGAGAGGAAGCGAGCTTTTAACAACACATGACATAGTTATAATATAGAACAAAGCATCATATCTAAAAACGAATAGAACTGCCATCTCTCAATATGTAATTTTTTTTAATTCGCGGCGATCGAGAGTCCCGGTATCAATGAAGTCATATTTATACAATGCAATTGCGCACATTTGAACACCAATAACCATGACGTCAAAGATACCAGGACTTTCGATTACCGCGTATTTTAAAAATTGCATGTTGAAAGATGGCAGTTTTTATTCGTACGACGTATAACTAGGGGGGGGGGGGGGGGGGGGGGGGGGGGGTACCGCGCCATTTTGTCCCGAAGCAATGGTTATGACGTCATATTTTTTTCAATTTTCAGAACTCTTGTATTGGATTTACGTGCAAAAAATATGCCCTTGGCATCATACTTTCCCAGGTCTGCAGTTCATTTTAAATTTCAGATGTTCTAAAATGGATGGTTTTCTAAACAATTCGAGAAAGAAAATCGAACTGCACACCTCAGGATTGCAAAAAAAGCATAAAACAAGTCAACTTTTTTGTGCCTTTGAACAGAGTGGCGGCCGGGATTGTAGAATTTAACACAGTGCATTAACCCATGACCCATGATATAAATAAATTATTTGCGTTAAATGTTTTCAATTAGCACGGTTAGTGTAGTGGAAGATAGTCGCTTGAGGAGCGAGAGGTTGTGGGTTCGAGTCCCATTAGGAGCACTTTTTGTTTTATATGCTGGATTTGCTTAGCATCATCTGTATGCTTGCCCACGCGGACACCACACTGCTGGCGTTTACCGTATCAGGGTTACGCCATTTTTTTCTCGAAAATGTCAAAAAAAATTACCGTTCTTTTAAAAATAAGAATTATAATCAAATTACAAACACATTTTGTGCGAGAGCAACACACACATTTGGCAAAAATGGCACAATAAAAATCCGTTCGTTATAAATCAATGGACATGGTTAAATAATAAATCTATCACAATTACAGTCGTAAATCTCTGTGGCGTGTGTAGGTTGGCCATGTCGTTGGCAATCGGTAATCACGGGTTCGAATTTTCCCATTATTTTTCTATTTTTTAAACTTGATGGTATATTAATGTAACATCATTGTTATGTCAATTTTTATCAATTATAAATGCCGCCCATGCGTTTATAGTTTTCTTTTTATTTATTTATCTATCATAAATGTATCCTTGATTTATTTAACTTTGTCTAAACAATTAAAATGCGTAAACAATTATATTATTGCTCGATATAGAGTGATTTAACTTGAGTTCAGTTTGATAATATGATAGCAAAACTTGTTGTAAAACCATTTTACCAGTGTGTCCAACAATTTCACACTTTGGTAATACATTTAGAGATGTCACTTTTAGCTTGTTATAGCTAGGCTCAATATAAGCAAGTTTGCGACCTCTATAATTTTAGGCTGGTAACACAATCCCACAGTGCATTTCGTTAAAACAGTGTACATTATTTTTCAACGATACGTATCACGTGATAACCACGATCGATTTCGCAAAATATTGCAAAATGGCGCGGTACCCCAGCCCCCCTAACGTATAACTATGCGATTTGGAATCAATAATTAATTTTCTAAGATATAATGCACAATTATCGAAGCATAATGTTCGAGTACCATCCTTCCTCTTCAGTCTTCACCATGATATATTTGGACCCATTTTGACTCATTTCACTAAATACTAGTTCCCATTGTTAATCACCCTTTGGTCATGTTATTTATAGCATGCATATACCTGGAATAAACAGATCTTGACATGGATCATTACATATTGAAAAATCAATCACACCTGGTCGCGCATTACACATGACATTTGTTTACCCCACAGATATACGCTTAGTATAATACTGACAATCTCGGACTGCCTACATGTAACAGTAGGTTTCACACCACTAAATACATCTCCCATACGGTTACACGTGAAATGTACAATTTTAAAATGGATATTTCTCGACGTTATAAGAAACTGGTATCTTGGAATTTGGTTTCAACTTGAAGATGAAAGCCATGACTACTAACTCAACAACTCATATATGGGGGGTAACCGGCATAATTTTGAGCTAGAGCCTTTTCAAAAACTACGAGTTGGGTTTTCCTGGTCACACGCAATTGTTGATTTAGATGATGGCGTCAGCTACCGGAAATGACCTGAACACAAATGTCTCTGTTAAAATATTAAAAAATCATCATTGCATCAATTTTTTTGGACCTGAAGAACGCTGATGTGTTTGTCAAAATTCACACTATATTAATTTCGCCATAACATGTAATAAAAACCCTAATTTTAAACTGTAATTTAGAAGAGGTCTCCCGTTTCGGCATAGAAACGGGCCGGTTTTGGACTATTGCCTCAAAGGGGGTAGGGCCAGACGTTATTTAGTGGTGTGAAACCTTATGTTATATACCTTTAGAAGCCTGATCAAGGCTACAGTCTTGTGAAAAACAAGGATTTCCAAATTGCAATTACAACCTGAAGCCTCATGATTAGAACAAGTGGGAGCAGAATTCAGTTTGAAAAACAGTAACGATTCAGTAATTGTAATTAAGGGGAGTGGACTCTCAGGTACAGCCTCCATAAAACTGCCGTAACTTCTTCAATATTCATTTAATCTTTATAATTATAATAATACAGTTTTTTGCAGAAAAGGGTTCAATGAATCCAACCATGATAATGGAATTGACCATTTGGGAGAAAATTATGAAAACACGTTTTTTGACCCAATTTAGGTTCTGCAAAGATAACGCAAAATATATTTTGTCATATTTTGTCATACTAGTTTTATGATAATCCTGATAACATTCCCCAGGGTGCTTTTTTGTTTTGAAAATCTTATTTATTTTTGTGTTATAGAACAAAAAGTGCCAAAAAATTGTTACCTCCAAAATCATTTGTTACCTCCAAAATCATGAAAATCACATTTTTGGGAACAAATCGCACTTTTTGGTCTATAACTCAAAAAATAAATAAGATATTCAAAAAAAGAAAGAAAAAGAAGCACCTTGGGGAATGTTATCAGGATTATCATAAAACTAGTTGACAAAATTTTACAAAATATATTTTGAGTTATCTTTGCAGAACCTACAATTGGTCAAAAACGTGTTTTTTATAATTTTTCCAAAATGGTCAATTTCATTATCATTATTGGATTCATTGAACCCTTTCCTGTAAAAAACCGTATACTTTTATAAAGATTAAATGAATATTGAAGAAGTTACGGCTGTGTTACGGAGGCTATGCTGAGGGTCCACACCCCCCTTAAAGCCCATGAAAAAAACCAAAATTGACAAGATCTAAAGAGTATTCCGATACGTAAAAGGGCTTAAAAAGTTCTCCAATTATTCTCTTCAACCATTTAGACGGTCTTAGTTTATGTTGGATTCATTAACCTCTAATATGCCTTGACGCCGATCTCGGCAAAAATGACACACCAACTTGGCACATGGACTACGACATCTTTTTATTTGCATTGTGGTAAAGATATTAACCATAAAATAAGGATGAGATTCCACCTTGAATAATTTGGGATCAACTTCGTATATCTTGAACAGACCTGTTTAATGACGACAATTGAATTTTTAATGCCGAATTTTAAAAGTCCAAATCTCAATGGGCCTTATTCTCGTACTAAACGCGGTTTAAGCTTACAACCGTGACTAACTAAAATCGTTTCTAAAATAAACGCGAGTTTATCTTATAAACAACATCTTTAACAAAACCCGCTTTTAAACTCCGTAAACCTCGTCCCCAAAGTGGTCGTGCGTTCACTATAATATAGAGGTAATCAATATACAGTCATCACAATAAGTAACTGACCAGGTAAATAAATGTGCTGATAACTCTACAAGTATAACTCCTACATAAACATATCAAATTATAAACATGTTGAAAAATTTCTCTTCTTGAATTTGAGATATTACACGCTAAGAATGGCTGATTATTAAGGAAGTTACAATCCTAATGTACTGTCAAGTCTGATTTTCATTTTCACATTTTCAATTTCAACACGGGGACTCAGACCGGCAAATTATTGATTACTGGTACTGGTAGTGCCAATTCACCTGTCGATGGCCTGGTTGTTGGTTGGCATTGTTACGGTTAATCAATACGGCACACACGCTTTACCTCTCATACTCTCCCCGTGTTGAAAAGAAAATGTTAAAATGAAAATCAGACTTGCCCTAACGTTTGGGATCGTAACTTCCTCATTAATCAACCATTCTTAGCGTGTGATATCTCAAATTCAAGAAGAGAAATTTCTCAACAACTTTATAATTAAATATGTTTATGTAGGAGTTATACTTTTAGAGTTATCAGCATGTTTATTACCTGGTCAGTTACTTATTGTGATGACTGTACTGTGACCCAAATGG
This sequence comes from Ophiura sarsii, assembly GCA_035610835.1. Classification (NCBI taxonomy): domain Eukaryota; kingdom Metazoa; phylum Echinodermata; class Ophiuroidea; order Amphilepidida; family Ophiuridae; genus Ophiura; species Ophiura sarsii. Next base: position 31,573,074 of record CM069451.1, on the reverse strand, counting down.
GTTAATAGATGTCTACCGAATTCCTCAAATGCACGTGTATTTTTAAGACTACACAATCTGCACGGCAGCTTGTACCAGGCACGGTTGAGTAATCATTCAAGGCGTACAATTGTTAGTAAACCGCGCGTTAAACTATCTCCATACCCCTGTTAAAATTAAGGACATCGTCAGAACATCGGCGAAAACAAAATTAGCAACGGCAGGCGACGGTAGACATTTTTGAACATCGCCTTTAGACACTTTTCAGTGAGTTAGACGCGTGTTTAAAGTTGAACAATTTTTCTAAAATTGCGTTTAGTTATGTTTATAGTCAGAAGTTTTAACCGCGTGTTTAGCTTAAACATGTTAAAACCAAAGAAGATTTCTTGTGTAGTCCAGCATGCTTAGCACCACTACAGTAGGAATATTCATGTGTTAAAGTAACTAACCGCTGGTGGCTGGAGATCGTCTGATTGTGGAATCTTGGCCACAGATATGAAAATAAGTTGAATCTTAACTAAGATGTGTTAGTCAATAAATGAATTGTCTTTAAGAAAAACAAAAGAAGGCTGAATAGAAGTCACATCAATTGTACTACTTGCAGCAGAATTTTCTTAAAGACTCTCATTTGACAAATATATAATATAATATATATAAGCCTTTCCATGCAATGTAATGCCAGTGGGAACCACTGGGGACAGAAAGCAGTGATCATGTGATGAAAGTGAAGCATGCTGGTGGTGTTGCTTAAGAAATCTTCTTCGCCTTGAAACCGTGTTTAAATACGTACGAGAGTACAGGCCAATGAATATACAATTTCCAAATACATACTTTTTCAAATAACCTAAGGCCTCCAAAAGAGTCAGAAATGGGTTTTGAAAGATAAGATGAAAAGAACCCCTGGAATCTAAACGGCATCACGGCACAAATTTGGAATCTCGGCTCGGCTAAGGTTACTTTTAATAATTTCAGGTTTCTCAAAATTCGTTTATGGACAAACCCATGAAACATTAATAATGTTGATAATATTTATACTCCTTCCGTACAATTATATAATTAAAAGTTGCACAGATCAGCTGAGATTGTTTTTAACAATAAGAAGTCGCGCTATCGGTGTAATACAAAAGTCGTGTATGGGCAAACCCATGTAAAATTATTTTTTAATTCAAATTGTGTCCTTTCGTTAAATTCATGAATAGATTCACTGGTTCAAAGTTGCCCATGTGAGAGCACATTGTGCACACGAGTATCATCAAGGTGACACCTGCGATCGTCATCTATACACATCTTCCAAACAACAATACTCCTAGCGTAATCATTAGTAGTGTCAGGGTCGATTTCAATGCCGATGCAGTTCCTGTATATAATCAACAAAAGATCAGGGATTATTCTAATCAATATCTTGCTGATAAATGAAAGTCTGAAATAGAAGGAAAAGTCTAAAAGGAATTTTATTAGTGGCAAATTGTAACTTTAAATGTTTAAAAATTTACTTCAGAATTCAAGATGAACATTAAAAATTGCCATTATTGTTGTTTCTACTAACAAAAACACAGCAAAACTTGATTAAAACAATATCATCGCTATTTATCGAAAAACGCCCTCTATGCAAATATGGTTCGCGTTATGTATCACGCGTACTGCGGGGGGATACTGTCGGAGGTAAAATGCTCGTCGCGGCTGTACGAGCATTTTTGAATCGACGTTTTCTTGTACAAAGAGGGCTGATTGTTCTTAATCCTTATAGGTGTAAGTTCATACATGTAATACAATTATAAAAATATACTAATCCCAGCTTTTATCATAATTGAGGGCGCAGCCTCCAACACATCTCTTAGTGTCCCTTTAAGAATTAAGAACCACTGTTAATGAACTTTCATGGCGGCAAAACGGATGTGCAACTATTAGATTTTCGCACATTTTAATTGTATAAACCATATTCGTAATTGGCCCCATGCCGCCGTTGATGGCTTTGCACCTGTGTTTACATCAGACGACGATGAACACGGTCGACCATGAATTTCGAAATCCATTTTGATTTTGAAAATATGATTTCAAAATTTCCATCACACATTGAAACTAAATATTTTATCCAAATTTAGCCCACATCATCAACGTTTTTGTTTCGTATTCGATTGTTTTCATAAGCCTTGTGGGCATAATTTAATCTTTAATCCGCGTCAATGAGCAAGACTATGTCTGCCGTCGTCTGATTAACATAACGGAACTAAGAGGTCTGAATGTGCACGCCCGCCATTGCTACTTCCTTCAAAATTACAATATCTCATCAATATAAATTCCCCAAAATGCTAATTATTCCACTTGCACCACCCGCATTGCTTAAAGGAGCAGTTCCGTTTATACTCGATAAAATTTTCCAGACCGTATCGAAATTCGATGAGTTGTTTTTTATCGAGACAGATTAGAACAAATATCGAGACCCATATCTAGCAGTAAGGGATCAGTTATCGAGCAGCATACTATTTCTTCAGGTTATCGAGCCTCAACTATCGAGCCCAAAACGTATCGAGTTTCAATGCAGTTTTGATAATTTTATCGAGTATAAACCAATTTCAACAATTTCTTACCATTAGGCATCCATTCTGTATCGGGCCAGCCGATGACTTCTCCGTTTCGTCTATTTTCTTCAGTTAAATATTCCATAAGTGGCTGAAAGTAGCGTACTAAAGGTCTGGCGTCCATGTGTCGTTGACCCGTTACCGATTCTAATATATCAGGCCATGGAAGACTGCTACCCTTTGATAACATATCGCTGCAAACGAAATGAGTATGATTATAAAGGAGGATGTTATAAAGGATGATACAATTGCATACATCAATCTAGTAAAGGAGGTGTTTAGCAAGCACAGCATTGCCCATTATATGTTAGAAAAGTAATTATCAAGCCTAAATTGCGTAGGTATATAGAGCAAAACATCATATCATAAAAACTAATAAACACTGTCATCTCTCAATACGCAATTAAAAAAAAAGAATTGCAGTGATCGACAGTCCCAGTATCAATACAGTCATACAGGGTGTCCCAAAAGTCTATGCACGTTTTTGAAGAGTCATATCTCATAAAATATAAATCATATGGTATAAATTTAACCATATTTTGATAAACGAGACTTGGGAAATTATTTTAATACCAAACACAACCCTATTGGTGAACCCACAACATTATGAAACTGGTTGAAAGTTTTTGGCCATGTGCCAGACCAACCCATACCAAGTACCACACATTGTTGCTAAAATCAGGTGCGCATAAATTAACAGTATGAAAGCAACGTTGCGCATTAGTCACAGTTCACTGCTTACCTTGCAACATTAATGTTATTACCAAACTCGGTCGCTCATAACATAAATAGCCGTAGTAGACAACATTGCACAGCAAAAGTCTTCATTCAAGATGGTTAACAGCATAGATAAGCCAACACAAATTGTATGGTTCTACGCTGACACAAATTCAGTTCAACTTACTCAACAAAAGTTCAGAAAACCTTTCAAAGTGAAACACGCACCAGGAAGAATATCCATTCTGAAGTTGGTGGATATATTTGTGAACACAGGAATAGTGCATGATTTGTATCGATGTGGTAGAAAGACTGGTAGATATACAAGTCACATTGGTGTCATAAGACATGCAGTAGCCAAAAGTCCAAAGAGATCTATTCGCCGACTTTCCGCAGAATTTTTTTTTAAAGATCAACTGTTCACAGAATTTTGCGTAAGGACTTAAAGAAGTGTCCATACAAGATTCAGATCAAACAAAACATTAAAGCAGCGGACAGATATAGTTTGTTATTATGATGGGTTCACTATAATGTAAAATTATAAATATTGCAATTGACGGATCACTTTCCGTGTAACCAACACTACCCGTCTTTTTGTTAATCTCATGGATTTATGAACTTTATTCCTCCGAAGTATAAAATTACATTTTTGCAGTAATACATATTTTACTTCTAGGGTGGCATTACAAACAGATGTTAATCCAATGTTTGGTATCAAAATTATTTCCCACATCTCCTCTTTCTAAATATGTATTCATATTTTCAATACGACTTATATTTTGTGAAATACAAAGCTTCAAAGTCGTGCATAGACTTTTGGGACACCCTGTAGTTATATATACAATGCACTTGCCACAATTTGAGCACCAATAACCATGACGTCATTGATACCGGGGCTTTAAATCGCCACGATATTTACAATATGGCATATTGTTTTTATTCGTTTTTATGATGAGTATGATGTTTTGTTCAATATAATTCCGTGATAGGCTCGATAATTACTGTTCTAACATATAGTGGACAATGTTGTGCTTGCTGGACACCTTTAAAATTTGCCTTTATATGTATAATCAAAACTCCAATTTATTTTTGTCGAAAATTTATACTAGAACGTATATAAACGTCTGCTTAGTGTATTGGATTCTTCTGGTCAATATTAAAACATGAACAATTTACCAATTAATTTCTTCAATAAAAAACGAAATAAATACATTTATTTTGCAAAAAGACAAATCGCGTCCTCTTCTCCTGCAAGCAAAGCAAAACAAAACAAACCCACGAGTCCCCTGCTGCTAAATATGGATATCTTCCTAACGATAAATAAAACAAACCCCATACCAATCTAAAGCAAAACTCAATATAAAAGGTATCATATTTGTTGTGAAACTGTCAACTAATTTTAAAACATACGTTTTAAGAAATTAGTCACTCATACATACGATAGAATTTGTCCAGCCTTCTTGGAACCATAGATGTCACATTTATACAGGGGTCCAGCGTGACCTGACGCATTGCAAAGTACTTCGTGAAGTTGAAACTCCAATATTTTGCTTACAAAATACCTGTTAATATACAACAATTAAATTATACAATTAAAATGTATTCTGGAATCACAAGTTTACGATTGATTAGTTTATCATAGTGATCTTAGCACGCTATAAACGTTGGAAAATTCCCCGTGTTCTGTGGGATTCGAGTCGACGACCTTAGCATTTATACGACACTTATATCACGCAATGAAAACTCTCTGCATATCAAGTCTTTACATATTGGAGATTTTAAAATATTGGCGATAGAATTGTGGGAAAAGGTGTAGTTAAAGCTGGCCTACCACTTTGGCAGTTCACCACAGACGAACTGGTCATACACCTGTTCACTTGGTGACAGACAGTACAGAGTTAACATGGAGAAATTATAACCTTGTCAAATCCCCAAGATGACTGGATGTAGCTAGAAATCCAGAGTGGTAGCTCGCCTTTAAGGTCCCAGATAATACCACAATCGCACGATACGGGCACATAAAATTTGCCAGTATCGCTCGATTCTGCTAAATTGTGCTCCAGTATCGAGCGATGTTTCAATATCGGCCGATACTGGTTAACAAGGTACCAGTAGTGATTTGTCCCAGTATTTGACGATGTGTTGGGCGATACTGGAACATTTTATTTGTGCCAGTATCGCCCGATACTGGAACACTGACATTCCAGTATCGGACGATTCCAGTATCGGACGATACTATACTATTACACTTTTCCGAATCGTGTACTAAGTTAGTGAGACTTTTTTTGATGAAATGAATGAAAAAACCACACCACATTACAGCCACATTTCACTAATTTAGATATAGAAACACTTACGCTGAATAAGGAGCATCATATACAATGTGAAGTTTGGAACCAGGATCAAAAGATTTAGGTGACCTTGGAATAGGTGGTATGACGCCTTGATAGTTTAACCTTTTTATGGACAAAAAGAACACACAATAATAATCGAATTTATAAACTTTAAACTCAAAATAGAGATTTTTAAAATACTTTTTGTACTTAACACTTCCCACATGGTTATTGGTTATACCATATACAAAACAAATAATTCAGAAACCTTTCCCAACTTTCAAGGTCTATCCAAAGGAATACTGAATCAATACCGAGCGATACTGACGAGCGATATTGGCATGTTTGTACTTATGTCAATGCATTTCACATGGTAATTCCAAATATGGTAATGAAATTCAACAATTTTGACATTTTTCAAATATTTTGGGAAATTTTGGAATGTCATGTGCAGACGGCTGCCGCGTGTATAGTGTTAACTGATAATTCTTCATTATGGTTCTGGTTCTGGTTCTGGATGTATACTCCGACAAAGCGGAATCCCGCATCACGTCAGAGGGTTGACCTGGTGGAGTTAATTCTTGTTGATGGTGTTGACGATGAAAAATGTGCAGAGCCTTGTTTTAAAATGTGTAAGTTGGGGGCGTCTAAGATATGATGGGGCAGGGCGTTCCAATGTTGCACAGTCAATGGGAAGAAGCTGTTTGAGTAGATTGTTGCATTGGTGCTATGTCTAACTCTTTGGAAGGATGATGAGTGTGCGCTTTAGTTGGCGAGTTGGTCTTGTTAAGTAGGGGTTCCAATCGACGTCTACGAGGTTTGCATTGATTTTGTACATCATGTTGAGTCGGACAATTTTTCGTCTGGTTTCGAGGTCAGTCCACTTAAAAGATGACATCATGGCTGTCACGCTGCACTCTCTTGAGTAGTCGGTGAGACACATCCTTGCTGCAGTTCTCTGAACCATGTCGAGCTGATGTTTTTCTTTTTGTGTGCTAGGCATGCTAGGGTACCATGCAGATGTGCCGTACTCTAGTTTTGGCTGCACAAGTGAAAGGTAGAGTCGCGATTTAATGTCAACAGTACATGATTTGAAATTGCGTCGGATGACTCCCAGCACCTTTTTGGAGCTCTTAGTTATGTTATTAATATGGGAGTTCCATTTTAGGTCGCTGCTAAAGGTGATGCCCAAGTAGGGGTGACTAGAAGTCACTTGCAGAATATTATCGCATAATTTGTACGGAGTAATGTTTGGTGATTACAGTGTATATGTATATTTTCATTCAAATTTAGATGATCCAATCATATAGTTGTATAGCATCTACCGAGTTGTGTTGATTTGCATACTGTTTTATGTTGAAATAATCAAAACGCCGTTTCGGCCCTATCGTTTCAATGTTTTTTACTATTTTTCAATGATTTCTTTAGCCATTGTGGCTGAACATGTTACCTAAAAATTAATCAAGATGATTTTTTGGGCAAAAACGGAATTTTGATGGTCGTTAGAAAATAATACATTTTTGGGAAAAAAGTGAAAACTGATGTTTTTCTTAAAAAATACATGTGTTTCTACCCATAACATGCCATCTTAAACATACATGAGGGGAAATATCCAGTCAAGAGTCTGGCGACTCTTGACTGACTTTTTTGATGTTCATCTTATGGGTAAATACGATATTACACAATCATCCTGTTTTGTGACATTTAATTTAAAACCTCACCTTAATTTCCACCATTCTTCGTTATATGAACTCTTTGGTATCCTTCCGTCAAATACGCCCCATCTCCATTTATCTACCAATAGGCCAAATGGTAAAAAGGCAACCTTGTCTAACGCCATACTCATTAAGAAATTGAGATCAGCCTCTGTATAGAATAATGCAAGTTGGATACACATGGCTGTTATAATTCCTAATATACTGACTTTTTGATGTTCGGGTCTACACTTGAACACGCCGACTCTCATGGTGTTCAAACTTTGTATGGTTCTGTCTAATTTTGGCCAATTTACGTTTTCCGCCGTGAGAGTCTGAATTACACCAGTGAGTAGAGATGTAGTATAGAAACAAGGATTCTGCAACTATAGGATAAGAGACTCGCATATACGCAATACGTAATAACAGATCCTTTTAAATAGCGCCATCTACCAGTGTGCTCCCCAACGAGTTACGGTTTTGTCATGGTTGTGTGAGTGGTGATTCGTCAATATCCTTCAGATGCAGAAAAAATGCAAGTCATTTATATAGACTTTATATAACAACTCTGTGGAGCACATTCAATGGAAAGCAAACATTTAAACGTAAACTACTTATATATTATATTTCAGGCTTGCAGAAACTGTCAAGCACGTATGTTTTATCATTAATTTCGTGACCGCACAATTTCACGGGATTTTCCCAGCAATTTCGTGTACATTTCAATTAAATCTATACCTAAGCAGCTCAAAAAGTCACCGAAATTCCAACAATAGCGCCCTCTACATGTGTCAGTGTCAATCCCAACAAGTTAATGTGGCTAACTATCGGCAAGCGGAATCTAAACTCCTTGATAGTACTTCACTTTCATTATTATAATGGCCATATCGCACAGAGACTGATAATTATTTTTAAAGCGGCCTTTTTCAAAAGACTATCAATCGGTCACTCTTTTGAAACAGGTTCTTAGATATTTTGGAATTGTATTATTTGGCATTATTTCAATTTTGGCCAGCTAAAAGGATAAGGAAAACCGTTGAATAATGCTTTTTAATGCTTTTACGATCGCGATTATTTTGACCAGGAAGAATCAAAGTATTGCCGAATAATAATATCTCATTGTATTTAAGAACAAATTTTGGCAAGACAAAACAACAACAATTGTCAAAAGCTGTCAAGAATACTGGCAGCTTTGTTACAGAAGCTGCCAATTGGCAACAATAAAGGATATATCTTATTAACGTTTTGTTTTGTTTTTTTTGGCCTGTGAAAATCGATATATCACCAAATAAAAGTATTTTGTTGTAGGGAAATCGATCTATTGGTCTTATTTTAAGCATCAATATCGCAACTGCAACAACAAGAGCAGTCCACTAACAATTAAAAAAAAAAAAATTCGATAATGAAATGCGTCCGAAAATGTGAAGAAAAAAACTTTCCAAATAGTATAGTCCTAACCGGGCTGCAAATAGCAATTATAAGAAACATACCGTGATCATCCACAATTTCGTCTAATAATCCAACGGAATGTAAGTGTTGCGGCGTGATGACGGAGAGCGAGATCACATCGCCTATGGCTTCGTGGAATCCCGGGTTGGCTCCATTCCGGAATAACACTGGTTGATGTTTATAGTGTAGGTGGTACTGGGTATGACCCATTTCATGATGAATAATATTGAAATAAATTTGGTTGATTTCAGTGCACATTTTTATTCTGAAAGAGAAAAATAATTTAAAACACTAGTGGTGTCTTTGTAAGGGATGGAAAACATATCAAATATATTTGAATTATAACATTAATAATTTGATTTCTTGATAAGGTAATAGCGGGATACAATATTGTTAATTCCTAATTTCCAATCTTCAAAGGCAGGCGTCTTCTTTTCATGCTACTCACCCTAAACATATGTAACTGCAAGATCAACCGATCAACACGTTCAAACACTACTCTAATCAAAATTATAATATTTATCACTCTTTAACGCTTATTAAATCTCATCAATTATGACATTAATGATTGTTTTTTTCCTGCGGAAATAATGAGAGCAATATTGAATACACATTAGGTTGTTCTACATCCGTTGCAACCGTAATTTATTCAACTACGGTATTCGTTTTGATGTTAGAATATCCAACAGTGAAATAGTATAGATATAATAAATTGTTAGTTCCAAGAATCATATCTTAAGGGGGCTGTGCACCTTCAGGTACAGCCTCCGTAAAACTGCCGTAACTTCTTTATTATTCATTAAACCTATATAAAAGTATACATTTTCTTGCAGAAAAGGGTTCAATGAATCCAACCATGATCATGAAATTGACCATTTTGGGAGAAATTTATAAAAAACACGTTTTTTGACCCATTTTAGGTTTGGAAAAGATAACTCAAAATATATTTTGTTAAATTTTATCATACTAGTTTAATTATATTCCTCATGCAATTCCCTAGGAATCGTTTTTTTTTTAAAATTTTTACTTTATTATTTTTTGAATTATCGAACAAAAAGTGCCCAAAAATATGATTTTTTACCAAAAAACGTGATTTTCACGATTATGGAGGTTAAAAAACAGGTTTTTTGGCACTTTTTGGTCTGTAATTCAAAAAATAATAAAGTAAAAATAAATTTAAAAAAACGATTCCTAGGGAATTGCATGAGGAATATAATAAAACTAGTATGACAAAATTTAACAAAATATATTTTGAGTTATCTTTTCCAAACCTAAAATGGGTCAAAAAACATGTTTTTTATAATTTTCTCCAAATAGGTCAATTTCATGATCATAGTTGGATTCATTGAACCCTTTCCTGCAAAAAAATGTATTCTTTTATTAAGATTAAATGAATAATGAAGAAGTTACGGCAGTTTTACGGAGGCTATGCGAAGGTGCACAGCCCCCTTAATACATGCATCAAAACATCGAAGTTTCTTCTCCAAAATTTGTTTTGAACTGTGGAATGACTAAAATGTTCAGTTTCAATGTCAAATTTAGTTTCCTGGAGTGTGTACATTAAGAACCAATCGAGTAACTGAAAACCACATTCGATTAACTGTCCAAGAAAGACACTAACATCACAAATGTGAGTCACATCTCGGATCTGATGAGAAACGATTCGATGCATATTTTAAGAATATACTTTACCCAAAGTCTCGTTGATTATAAAAATCCTGTGCCTTGGCATGGCATTGAAATATTCGGCCATCGTCGGGATTCTCTATTATAGAAATATTCCAGAACTCATCTGGCATTGGAAACAGATCGAGAGATGTGAAGAACTCTTCGGCGACTTGGAACAGTCTGCGTGCAGTGTAGTTCTATAAAGTTAAATTATTAATAACCTGCATGTTAATCTTGGTTTATGTTAACAGTTCATTGTTGTGTAGTTATAATACTTCCGTTAATATTGCATGATAATTCCATAGAGGGTATAGGGAACTTCGTTCATTCATTCATTCTTATATCACCAGGCGGAGCAGTCGTGAGAGAGATAATAGTATAGGGACATCACCTGGACGGACGAATTACAGATATGGGGTGGAGTTTTTGAACTTAACTTGAACATGTGAAATGCTAAATAAGAACATAATTTGTCGTTGTAAAAATCAATTTATCAATTTAGTTTGCCCTATTTTGCATATATTATCACATATCTATTCGAGTAAGATTTATATACTGTTACTAGACTTGAAACAGAATATACCTCACGTTTTAATACCGGCGTGGAGTCAACACTGGGTTTGTCAGGGAATGGCGTACATATGTCCAGCAGTGTCATCCAATCTTGCGCCCACATGTTTCCTAATTGAAGCAAAACAAACCACAATAGCGGGCAAATAGTTGGAATCAGACAATGCACAGGAGATAAATATGGATAAAATAATCCCAATACCCATCCAACTTGAAACACTTCAGTTTATAATCCCCGCTTACATCTGTACACCTTCGTTAGCAGGACCTTTTTTTCTTCTTGTTGCAGATTGGTTTCGCATATTGCCAAATTGTAGGATTGCACCACTTATCCACTTAAAGGGGCGTGTACATCTCAAGTGTTTGTCCTGGACAAAAATCACATGACTCCCTACGTATCTGAGTCTCCGTATTCCCATGTAATAATACCCATGGTGCAATAGATTTGCCGCGAATTTTAATCGACAAAACGTAATGTTGAAATTATTGTACGAACGAACTGTGTCTAGAATAGTTTCAAAAAGAAGTGCAATGCATAATAATGAAATCAGAATTACAATCTCCTTCAGCATATAATCAACTTTTGGGCGATAACCTTTGATAAAAACGCACAACAATCGAAATATAAAGCATTTTAGCCTCCGATTTCAGTGATATTCGTATTTTAAACTCTATCTAATTTTATTTTAAAACTGATTCATGTATAGTTTTCATTAGCTCAAATGGTAGAGCGCTGGCTTCACAATCATGAGGTCAGTGGTTCGAATCTTGTAAATGTCTTTTTCTTTTTGTTATTACACCTTTTTGTTTTAATAACAGGATTGCTTATAATCGTTCGCTATATTTATTGAATTTTGAATGATACTTTTTTCATTTGCAATTTCACTACGATAAAGAATGTCCTGTAGGCCTAAATATAATTGTGTTGATTGAACCATGAATGAACTATGGAGTCCCTAGCAAGTCTATATGGACATGGTCTGCAAAGACCAATTGTTATGTAAATAAGAAGCCAGTCGGCTTATGTCCTTGAATCGATTTTTTTTAGTTCCTTCAACACAGATATTTGTAATTTGCTCCAATCTTCAAAAAAGAGAGTTGTATCTTCAAAAATACATTACGCAGTTCACGGCTTACGCGGCCTGGTATGGGCGACAGTATTTTGGTGTAGATTTGATACCGTGCTGAACTCATCATGCTCATCGCTGCAAGAGCGCAATTATAAAATGCTGTCCGCTGTCCTAAATCTCTCTCGTCTTGACTCCCGGTCTTGAGCACATCATAACACAATATTTGTATTGTGCCACTACTGTGAGACTAAATAAGTGGGTATGCCGACTATAGTTTTATGTCAAAACTCAACATAATTGAGGCGACCGACGTAACGGATGCGCCAAAAAGTGGCTCTATAGTTGTAAAATAAGCTGAAACCATCTAAAAATACTCATTTATTGTTTTGTTCATATACTTATACAAAGACCGTTTGAACCAATATATCTATCCATTAATATATCCATCTATCTATATATCTAAACACGTTCTTTTGATACCCTTTTAAACTTCAGTGAAATAATTCAACAAGTTAAAAAAATATATCTGAGGCCCCATGGCCATATGAGCTAAAATTTTTGATCGCATAACTTAAAATAAGACACATTGATTCAACATGGTAAACACGTGCTGATAATTTTTCAGATTTAATTTTTTATATTCATGATATGCGGCTTTTGCAAAAACAAATTGTCAACAAAACTTCAGTTTTATGCTAACATTAAATACATGAGACGTACTCCAAAGTGTTCAAAATCTTCAGTTGTATGCTAACACTAAATAAATGACACGTATTCAGAGAACATTTCAATGTCAAATGCGCAAATTGTCCAATTTCCAATTTGGTGCATTTATTCATATACAGGCTGTCCCAAAATGATATAGTAGGCTGCGCCTACCCATCGATGCCCCTCATTAAAATCAATGAGATTCAGGTCCAGGTTTTTTCATAATCTTTGACATAACCATTTCATTAAAATGTTACGATCACGAATATTGGCAAAGTACGAAAGGGTGACGTGGGGGTGTGTGTGTGTGTTAACACTTTCCACGCGGCAGGCGTCTATGAACCGAACAAAATGTTTCAAAAATGTCAAAATGATTGAATTTCCATCACCATATTTGGAATCACCACAAGAAATGCATTAAAATAAGTACAAATATACCTAGTATTGATTCACTAATTCTTGAGATTACTTGAAATTTCGGAAAGGCTTTTGAAACATCTGTTTTGTGTGGTAAAACTAAAATAGCCGCGTGGAAAGTTTTAAACTTGTTTTTAAGAAACATAAATAGTCTCTCAATACCTTGTCTGCTATTGTTCCCTTTTGTTATGAACTGTTGTTCGTTATGGTTGTTCAAATCATTAACATCCTTCAATTTGAAGAGTAAAAATGGATCGTCACACATCACATAAGTTTGACGAACTTCTTTAAGTGTTAGGGTGTACTTTGTTTTACTTTGATTTCATTGCAATATTGTAGATTCTTTACAGTGGGTGTGGTTTTGGATGTCACTGGACTGTGATTGGTGGTTTTTTTGCGGATTTTCATCCGATACGCAATATATATTATGAGACATTTAGGGCGGGGCTTGATTCGTTTGAATAATGATACATTCAGTGCGCATGATCATTGCGTTAGCGTCCCCTACACAAAGTCGCCGGCGTATGCGTTGTGCGTGTAACCCAGCGTTGCCATATGCGCGTGTGCTAAAGAACGCAATTAATTCGAAGCAAGAAGTTGGTAAACAGCTCGATGGATTCGCCGATTTTATAAAGGGGGAAAGTTGTTGTACGTTTAGAGAATAAAACATAGTTCTTAGCTGTTTTGCTATAGACGATGGTCTTATAGGGTCTTATAGTGTATATAGGCTGTACCATATTTGGAGTCGTGTATGGTCGCCGCAGGTGGCAATACACGACGACACAAATATGGTACAGCCTATACATTATAAGACCATCGTCTATAGCAAAACAGCCAAGAACTATCTTTTATTCTCATTCTAATATTAATTTTAGTTTATTAGTTATTTTGATCTTTTATCATAAAATAACGCAGTTTGTTAGATTTATTTTAAACAAACAACAACAAATTTCCCCCTGTATAAAATCGGCGAATCCAGCGAGCTGTTTTCCAACATCCTGCTTCAAATTAATCGCGTTATTTAGCACACACGCATCTGTCATCGCTGCGTTATACCCACAACGCATACGGCGGCGACTTTGTGTAGGGGACGCTAACGCGATGACGCGTTGATCATACGCGCTGAAGGTATTATTTTTCGAATGAATTAAACCCCGTCCCAAACTATACAACATTGTCTCATAATGCATGGGCGAGTCGGCTGAAAATCAGCCAAAAAACAATCAAATTGCCTGCTGACATCTCAAACCACACCCACTATATAATAATGTTGTTTGATTATCATGTTTGTTGTTAAAATAAATCTAACAAACTGATTAAAGACCAAAATAACCAATAAACTAAATATGAATGAGAATCAAACATAGTTCTTAGCTGTTTTGCTATATACGACTCCATGGTACAGCCTTTACATTATAAGACCATCGTATACAGTATATAGTATTAGAACTATATTTTATTCTCTAAATACAAATCTGATGTTGGTTTGTATACAGGGTGAGTCAAAATATTCAGGTCCCGTTTTTAGAAAATCACGACAAATACTTTTGTTAAAAATTAATCAATGTCTTCATTGCATATATGAGTACACTAGCTACTTCTTTATACTTGATGAAAGTGTTCCAAATATACCCCATTGTCCATTGTAGGCATTGTGAATACCAACACGCCATTGATTGACATTTCAAAATGCGTGAGTTAAACTTTTGCATTCATAGAGGTGCCTTGGAAAAGTGCACATATCTCCCGTTTGAAATGACCAATTTGAATTAAATGAAATTCAAGTTATAGCTGACAATGCGTTCGTACTGTGCATATTAATAAATTACAGGGTGTCCCAAAAAAATGTTAACACTCCGGGCACATAAGATATCTTAAATAGGACCGGAACACACGGGTATAATCTTGATGTATTATGAAAGCTGAGTAAATAAGCTTTCATTTGCATTTTATTGCGTTCCAATTGGTTATTTAGAACGGGAGATATGCTTCAGCAAACATGAGGAAGCAAAATCGGCTTGGTCCAATCGGGGGTCCAATCCTCTCAGTATGAAAGTAAAGCTTTTAAAATGCACGAAGCAAGAAGCAACATGATTAAGTCACACACACATCAGTTAATCTCTTCTTTGTTCTTTTCAATGCATTATTTCGATTCTTTTCAAGCTTAAAATACATAAATAAATATATTCCACATATAAATTATATAGGTATTTTGTCATGAGTTCAAGTTCTATACTCTTTTCCATGTGCAATGGGTAGCTGATGTCAGTAAAGCAGTCTTTAAAATTGAAATTGAAACATTTCACGTTCTTTGTTGAAATGGTCCATCCAATTAAATAAATTGACTAATATTGCACTGAAATAAAACTAATATTGCACTGAAATTAACCATAAATCGATTTAAGCTTGAAAAGAATCGAAAGAATGCGTTGAAAAGAACAAAGAAGAGATTAACTGATGTGTGTGTGTGACTTAATCATGTTGCTTCTTGCTTCGTGCATTTTAAAAGCTTTACTTTCATACTGAGAGGATTGGACCAAGCCTATTTTGCTTCCTCATATTTGCTGAAGCATATCTCCCGTTCTAAATAACCAATTGGAACGCAATAAAATGCAAATGAAAGCTTATTTACTCAGCTTTCATAATACATCAAGATTAGACCCGTGTGTTCCGGTCCTTTTAAGATATCTTATGTGCCCGGAGTGTTAACATTTTTTTGGGACACCCTGTATATTATTTTTATGCATATTAGCTGGTTTAAAATATCGGTTGGGCCCGCTGAGAGCCTTGCTTTTATTTTGAAATAGGATTGCGTACAAGTAGCGTATAGTCAGTGTCATAATGCTATGGTCAACTCCATTCTATGCGTGCGAACTTGTGTGCATTCGTATGTGTGTAAACCCAGAGGTGCGTACCGAGCACATTCAAAACATGACCGCGCGTCAATCGTGATATCGTCACGCACGTTATTTAGCACATTTCAGGCATCTTGACGCAGCTCCGCGAATAACGACGAAACATGCTCGCGTGAAATAGCTTGAATTTAGTAATATGTCATTATACCATTATGACAGTGATTATAGACAGTGAAGCTAGCAGTTAGCATTTGCGCAAACGCGACACGCAACGCGTTACCACGGTATGATTACGCGGCAGTACGCGCAACGCACAATGTTGTTCAATTCTAGTGGCATTTATGAGCCAAATCTGAGAGGTTTTTTGCTGTTTTTGGAGCAAATTGTTAACCAATTTCACTGGAATAAACTTCAACACACCGTTATTTCCTCGATATTGCATGCAAATTATGCGCCACTTTGATCAAAACTAACGGAGACATAAGGATAACAAACACACACAACCCCACACAGATTTATAGTAAGATGCTCGCAGCAGCAATGAACATGATGAGTTCAGCACTCAGTCAGTGGCGTACCCAGCTTTTGGAAACTGGGGGGGGGGGGGGGGGGGGGGGGGGGGATAGTTACGAAAGTCATGATGTACCGACAAAAAAATCGCAAAAATGACCCAATTTTCTTCTTCTCGTCAGCAGCTGAAATATTGAAAAGTGGGGGTAGCGATGACATTGTCAACAATAGCTGAAAAAAAAATCGCCTGGTAGAAATCGCAAATCTACCCAGTCAGAAGTCAAGGCATGAAAATACCGTCTATTTTGTTCGTCCCGGCCGTCAGTGAAGTGAGATTTAAAATTAAATTTAAAAAAAAATAGAAATCGGATCATTTACAACTCGCGATTGTGAAGGATTGCCTCCATTAATTTTTGATCATCTTAGGCTCATTTTGAAGGGGAAGTCCTAATTATGTAAGATGTCATTTCCGATTTAATAAAAAACACGATTTTTGTTACTATCTTTTAGTCGATAAAGATGTATTTTCAATGCGATCGTAAACATCGTATTTTTGATGATTTTTAGACGTCATAGCAAAAACTTTATGCACAAGAAATGTTCCTAACGTATTAAACTTGATCAAAAATATGTTTATTTGTAATACATTTTTGGACAGGGGTCAGGGCCACGACTTTTATTCACCTACGGTAAAAATATACGCCATTTTCCAACACACAGAGACTAAATCGTTTTGTCTAAAAAAAGGTATTCAGCAGGATTCGAACCGAGGAGGGGAGAATCTATTAGATTACTAGTCCATATTCGTAACCGCTCGGCCATAACTACTTACTGACGTGTCTATGTGTTCTCTATAATAATGAACTAGTGGTGAACTATTGAGGATTCGACGAAATTTTAGCCAAATTGAACCCAGTTTCTAAATTGTATTTTAAATGTGAAAACGGTGTCGCTGCAAGCTAGGTTTGGATTCAACGTAAAGAGCAATAAATTGATGATCGTGGAAGGTTATTAATTTGAAGCTTTTAATGAGACAGGGGTCATGGCCACGGGAAATATCCCCCTAGTCACATGACGTTGAACCACATTTAAATACCTTAATGTTGTCATTGTATAAGGCTGACATTTTGGCATATTGAATTGCACGATATCGACATCCGCTTTTCAAGGGAAAAACAATTCTCTTCGTATCAGTAGACTCACTCAACGTTGGCATCTGACTGTACCGACGGAAGCTCAAGTTTACCGACGGGGATATTTCAGGGGGGGGGGGGGGCACCGGCCCCTGGACCCCTGGGTTCGCCACTGAGCACGGTATCAAATCCACGCCAAAATACAGTCGCTCACACCAGGCCGTAAAAGCCGTGAACCGCGTAACGTATTTTTGAAGAAACAACTATCTTTTTTTTAAGTTTGGAGCAAATCAGCAAATACAATATCGGTCGTATAGGAAATAAGAAAATCGATTCAAGGACATATTAGCCGATTGGCTTCTTATTTATATAACAATTGGCCTTTGCAAATCATGTTCATTGATAGACTAGCTAGGGTCTCCATAGTTCAATCGAACGGAATAGTCAACACAATATATTTAATAGGATATTCTTAATCGCAGTGATTGCAAAAGAAGAAAAAAGTGTCATTCAACATTCAATAAATATTGCGAACGATATGCAATCCTGTCAATTTCTAAAAATAAAGTGTAAATAACAAACAGAAAAAAGTATAACAATCCAAGGATTCGAACCACGGACTTCATGATTATGAAGCCGGCGCTTTGCCGACTGAGCTAATGAAGACTACACATAAATATTTAGAAAATAAAATACATAAAGTTCAAAATACGAATATCACACGAATCGGGGCAAAAATGCGGGCTAAAATGCTTTATATTTCGATTGTTGTGCGTTTTTAACATAGGATTATCGCCCAAAAGTTGATTATATGCTGAAGGAGATTGTAATTCTGATTTCATTTTAATGCATAACACTACTTTTCGAAACGATTCTAGACACCTTAGTATTTCGTTCGTACACAAAATGTTGGCCATTACGTTTTGTCGATTGAAATTCGGCGCGGCAAATCTATTGCACCATGGGTATTATTACATGGAAACACGGAGACTCAGATACGTCGGGAGTCATGTGATTTTTGTCCAGGACAAACACTTGAGATGTACACGCCCCTTTAAGGTTTGGAAACAAAAATCATATTTTTTGTATCTGTTTCAGTTTACCAGACTGTGTGGGTATTACGCAAAAACTTGCTATTCTTATATTATAGTGGGTGTGGTTTGGGATGTCATCGGGCAATTTGATTGTTTTTTGGGTGATTTTCAGCCGATACGCCCATGAGACAATGGTGTATAGTTAGGGCGGGGCTTATTCGTTTGAATAATAATACCTTCAGTGTGTATGATCATCGCGTTAGCGTGCTCTACACAAAGTCGCCGTCGTATGCGTTGTGCGTATAACGCAGCGTTGCCATGTGCGTGTGTGCTAAAGAACGCGATTAATTCGAAGCAGGAAGTTGGTAAACAGCTCGCTGGATTCGTCGATTTTATACAGGGGGAAATTTGTTGTTGTTTTATTAAAAATAAATCTTACAAACTGCGTTATTTTATGATAAAAGATCAAAATAACGAATAAACTAAATAAGAATAAGAATAAAATATAGTTATTAGCTGGTTTGCTATATACGATGGTCTTATAATGTATAGGCTGTACCATATTTGTGTCGTCGTGTATGGCCGACTGCGACGACCATACACGACTCCAAATATGGTACATCCTATACGTTATAAGACCATCGTATATAGCAAAACAGCTAAGAACTATATTTCATTCTCTAAGAGCGTGTTTCTGCTGGGGTACTGCAAAAAGATTATTGCCGATTATTGCCGGGTTCTGCCTGTTTCTGCTGGGCAAACTTAGCGTTTATAAGCGGTTTCTTCCCAAGCAGAAACACGCTCTAAGTGTTTTACCCAGAATATAAGGGGTCGATTAATTGGGACTCATGTACAGTCATAAAAAAAAGTAACTATACAGGTAATAAATGTACTTTTAACTCTAAAAATATAAATCCTACCTAGAAATATTAAATCATAAAGTTGTTGAGAAATTTATCTTCTTTAATATGAGGTATTGCACGCTAGGATCGGTTGAATATTTAAAAAGCGACAATCCAAAATGTAAGGTAAAGTCACAATTTCAAATTCACATTTTACATTTCAACACGGGGGAGAGTATGACAGGTAGCGGGTGTGTGGCGTATTGATCCATCGGAACAATGCGGCCGACTGTCCAACCTGCACATGCATCCCCCAATTGCACTACCGGTAATCGATAAGATACCCGTAGATTGGTCCGCGTGTAGAAAATAAAAATGTGAAAATGAAAATCGGACTTCTCCTTACATTTTGGAGTGCCACTTCCTCAATAATCACCCGATCTTAACGTGCAATATCTCATATTAAAGAAGACAAATTCTTCAACAACTTTATTATTTAATATTTTTAGGTAGGATATATATTTTAAGAGTTAGAAGCCCATTTATTACCTGTATAGTTACTTTTTTTGATGACTGTACATGATGTCACCAGTAATGTCACACTCACAGCAACCAAGCAAACAAAAGCTTGCCTGCCGGTTTGCGCACGCATTCAAAGGAAGAGTCCATTATAAACCATGCACTAAACCAAGTCAGTCTTATCTGTAAGGGATCTGTAACAACAGCAGTTTTAACTGCAACATTCAATGTATGTTTCCCCACGCATGGAATGGAACTTGGCACTTAACATTGTCGATTAATATGAGGTGACATGGTCTATTGTTTAAAAACAAACTATTAATTGGATTTAAAAATGTGGATATAGATGGATTTACCGATGTGAAATTTAAATGGAGCCATAGTCCCCCTGGAGCCATGGTCCGGCCTCCATAGACTTACGGAATGAAGCGTGAAACTAGTGTTGCGTGTAGAGATTAGTGCGCTATACCATCCTATACTTTTCTGTACAGGGCAGACTATGGATCCAGGGGGACCGTGGCTCCTTCTATATACAACCGCACTCACCAGTAATAGGCACAGGAATAGGGCCTTTCAAATTGACGTATTCTCCTCCGTAGACATTATACAGCTTCCGACGGACATAGGCGTGTAACTGATCGTAGAGCGGTTTCAATTGCTCATAAAATATGTCAACATCTTTTTCAAAGTCTTCCTGTTCGTATTCCGATCGCCAGAATGCACCACAGTCAGACTGGTCTGTAATAAAATATAACAAAATGGCTAATAATTTTTATTTTGTTTAGAAAAAAGTGTTGGGAACATTTTTAAACAATTTTTGAAAATTATTGAATATTGTTGAAAATTTCGAAATGTTGACAATTCACCAACAAACAAAAATTGAAAATAAAATCCACCAAAGATCCGTTTGTACGTACAAAAAGCTTATTCCGTCACTTTTTGCCTCTGGAGATTGATCATATATATTTTTACAAATATTAATTTGTTTTAAAATGAAACTATTCGTTTTCGAATTAAGAAGGTCCATCTGGGGTTAAAGTAACCTTTACAATGAAATCATCTCTTAGTGTATATGAAAATCGGTTACATTGAAGAACATCTATAGTTACCTGATGCAGTGTGTTTTTATAATTTATAGGTCAAGAATTTTAAATTTCTTCCCCGGTTGTTTTATTTGTTCACAGCTCAATTTCAAATCATGCAAAAGGAAGATTATGATGATTATTTCTACGCAAGTTTTCCCAATCGCCTTTCCAAAATAAGCTCTGAGAAAAAGAGAGCAAATTCTCTCCAAAACGCACATGTGGGACCGCATGTAGTATCAGCCTTCTCATTGGCTCACGGATGAGCACAAAATACATACACTTCTTCAACAAATCTTTTTAAGTGTTTCGATATTTCAATTTCATATTTTTTTAAACATTTCTGAAAAGTCGCCACGTCAAAATTTCCCGAGCATTCGCAATACATTATGATATAACAAATTGAATGATTGTGAGGGATAAAGCCAGGATGTTGAACAAAACCTAAACCGTGAGGTGAAGGCACCTACCATTTTTAACAGCCGCTTTGTTCTTTAAAGACACGTATTTTGCGTAATCATCCAAATTTGGAGCGCCAGCCTCATCCAACCATGCACTCCAGGCCCATACTAGGTCGTCATAACTACGGGATTCAGCCAAGATTTTGTAGAGGCCTTTTGAAAATAAAAATAAAGTTTAGAATACATATGTTGAAATTGAGTTAGTCATGGCGTACTCGTCTAAACCATTTGTAATATTATGGATTCACCTCGTAAAAGCATTTCTAATTTGTGGAGTTAAGTAAAACATATTATGACACCTCATACATATTTATAAGGGTATCCACTTTTTTGATTGGTTCATTTCTGACAAAGTCGGATAAATTAAAAAGCCTGCCGAATGCGTCTTTGTTTTTAAACTACTACCAAACACGCGGAAGTGTCGACTACCGTCCCGCTAATCCACACCGGTCCCCCGAAACAATTCTAGAGCCTATGAATATTACGTACATATTAAACAGTGACGCCAAGTACGATGTCGACAACAACAAACATGGCGTCGTCTGCTGAACATCTGCCGACGAAATACGCGAACTAAACAGACGCAGATTTGAGGCCCTCTTTTAGATAATTAAGATGTTGCGTCTACTAATCATGTAATAATACAAATATCCGTGAAAATCTTCGGCAATTATTGTGAAGAATAGCAAACGAGTTTCGATTATATTGTTCTTCTGCCCGGGGAATTGAGTCCGCCGCTTCTTGCTCGCTATGTGTGCTATACTGTGTAACCTGTAGGTCTAGTACGCGGGAGCGACGTAAGCTTTTCAATTTTTAATTTAGTTTAGACAATGAAATATGTATGAGATGTCATCATCATCCTTCGGCTGCAGAGCAGGCGACCACAAGTTTTTTTCCATGCACGATGGTCTTGAGCCAGAGCGACAATCTGTCGTTCTTGAATCATGCCTTTAAAGCCCTAGTATGCGTTGTATATATGTCAGATATGTTGTGCAAGGACGACCAGGTCTCCTTCGGCCATGTGTTGGTGCGTAGGTAGCATACTTTTTAGCAGGCTCTTCATCAGGGAGTATATGGCCAAGGAATCTAAGCTGGTGGCGCTGTATACGGTGGTGGATAAGAGGCTCTGACTTCGTCATGTCATAAATTGTCGGGTTTGGGACATGATCCTTGCGTTTGATGTTTAGCATTATCCTGTAGCAATAGCTAGCGAAGGCATTTATTTTGCATTCCATATCCTGAGATATCACCCATAATAATTTCATCTTTGTTGTGATACTTATTTGAGGACTCCTCCAGAGCTAGGCATTCTAACTTCCAAAATGCGCACCATGCTAATAAATGCCTTGCGTCTTTTAAGATTACTTGCATCCGATACCATCATATAGAGCAAAGGTACCTGAAATCTATTATCACATGGTTGATGGTGGTATCCCCCTTGAAATGTTGGGTGAGGATTGCAGTTGGCAGTCATGTACTCCGGGAAAGTAGTGCAAACTAGTGCCTGGTCCCTTGGTGTTGGATGACTGATGACTACCTTAAACCATGTTGTATTTATTAATACAGAAATGCTGTCCACTTGCTGTTCTGGTGATAATGCGAAAATGCAGAGACAAAAATATAGTCTCTCATGGCCTCTATATGGCGAGGCATGTAATGAAGATTCTTCAATAAGAGTGCAGCTCTGTAAACCGGATCAGAAAACACAGCAGTCGACCAATCAAAGCCGAGCTCGGTCTATTAATCAGCACACAGATTATTCAGCCAATCAGTTGGCAGTGAAACCTCGCCTGCTAAGCAAGAACATAAAACCCCACTCTAACATTTGTCACAACTGATTGGGGAACAGTTTCTTAAACTTTAAATGTACTTATTTTAGGAGATCCAGTGGCCGTACTTACCAGGTTCCAGATTATAGCATTCGTCCTCTGTCTTACACACCCTTCCTGTGGCAAACGTCAACTGCATTGTTCCCAGGACGTCACTGAGCTGAATAGAAAAACATACACAAGTTTACAACATGGTTCATTTTGGGAAACTGTTTGATGTCAAAGAAGAAAATATAAGGGAAACCAGTTGATATCCTTGTAGTCAAGTTTGTTTTGCGTTCCTCTTTATAACATTTATTAAATTACTATCCTTTGCATACTAGCTTGTTTTTAAAAAACTGCAATATTATATTCAATCTAACTGTAGCTTCTTGTATACAATAAAAGCCTCACTTTTTTGATCATTCAACCTCCTTATTGCTCTTTATTACAAGTCTTCCTAATTATTGTCAATTATGTCAACTGAATAAGTCGTGTGGTTACCTTTTTAAAGTCTGTATCATCAAGTGCTGCATCTCCAATGTATAGTAGCTTTTCCAGCTGTCGTACAATCTTCGGACTGAAGTTAGTCCTATCAAATCTCGAAGCATTGTTTCGGGCTTGTTTGGAGAATTCAGACTTAATTAACCTGCTCTCTGTCTGCAACAAGGTCAAACAAAACACAATTATAGTATTACGACAAAATGAACTTAAAGTCACTGGGGCTGATTTTGAGATATGGCCTGAAATACGGTAGTCGATTTGACAAAGGGGAGCTCGAAAATGAGCGGAAAGATAAACTATTTATGTATCACATTTCGAAGTATTAAGAACATATTTTGGGTCTAAATATGTTTTTTAAGTAACTTTAGAGAGAGCATTTTATTCTTACATCTCAAGAAATGAATACAATGAGAGGAAAAATGTCTCGAAATTACCTTGGGTACATCGTCATTTCCACCAGGCGCGTACCGCGGCATGTGAGCCAGGGGGGGGGGGGGGGGGGGGGGAAGGGGCAGAAGTATGTCGTCCCGACAGTCGCGTAAATTTTCGTAAAAGGTTGCCCCAATTTTTTTCCCAGTCAGTCGCCTCGTGAATTTGAATTTCACGTAAGTGTGGGGGGGGGGGGGGGGGTGGGGGGGGGGGGGTGGGGGGGTGGGGGGGGGGGGGGGGTAGTGTCAAACAAATTCGTACGGTCAAAAATCTTCGCACGGTCACAAATTTTCGCACGGTCACAAATTTTCGCACGGTCACAACATTTCCCAGTCCAAAAAAACAAAAAAGGCAACAAATAATGCCCAATCGTCAGGGTTTTAGGCCTAGGTCCTATTTTTTTTTTATGCACATTTTTTAGCGTCCCGGCATTGCGAATTTAGCGTCCCGGTATTTGGAGCCGGGGGGGGGGGGGGGGGGCAACTTGCCCCCCTTGCCCCCCCCGGTCGGTACGCCCCTGATTTCCACGGGTTTAAAATAGTATCCCCTATGACAAAGTTGGTATGGTCTTAAAGGTCAGGGCTTTTCGAGCTATTAATAGTAGTTTGAACCCTGTAAATTCCAAATTAACTAATGACAGGCCGTTTAATAAGAGGTATTTGGCATAAACAAATTTTTGATTAAGTTTTGACAGAATATTTTAGAGAGCCAAGTGACGACAAGCTTCACTGACTTTGAAGGCCTTTTTCTCCAATTCAATAATTCAGCGGTGATTAACTTCAATTTATCATAATTTCACTTTGAAATGGCCTATTATAACAACTTTGGTGTCATTTTAAACCTGAGGACATCTACTTTCTGAAAATCTGAAGAAGAAATAATCTTCATTTTTTATTTTAGATACTCTACTCTCATTTTGTAGTGCCAGGTCACATATAATATACACAGCTTTTGACAGTGTATGGAAAAATGGCATCTGAAAAGCAATGACTGGATTCCCGTCTACTAAAAGCTCTTTACAGCAAATCACAAAGCTAAGTGAAAGTAAAAGGATTTCGTCAGGGCTGCATAATTTCCCTACTCCTATTCAACATCCTCCCGGAGTTGGTCATGCTATATGTTAACTCACGACGCAGCCATCGGAGCACACATCCAAGGCCAGCTGGTGTCAAACCTCCGCTTCGCAGATGATATTGCCAATATAGCTGAAAGCGAGACATATCTGCAAACACTAGACTAGTGAAGATGATCCACCAGTACAGCACAAATCTTGGCCTCAACATTAACATAGCCAAAACAGAGTCCCAAGTTATATGCCGGAGAGACATTGAAGTCAAATCAACATAAACAACACTGATCTCATACAAGTGTATATTTTGTATGGGGGTGCTGCAAAGTTGTAAGTCTTCACACCTACGGCGTGGGTCCAGGGGGCCCCCTGAAGCTGCTGGGTTTTAGCATGTTTGCATGTCCAGAAAACGTTCCTAAAGCCATCTTGTTATGCTTGGATAATGGAATATTGAACATAATTACACGCGAAGCGGGCAAAATTACCAGAGTTTTAACTAAAATGGTCCAGAAAAAGTTTCTGAAGCCATCTTGTTATGCTTGAATAATTAAATATTGAAACTAATACGTGAAAAGCACGCAAATATTTCCACTATTTTAACTAAAATGGTCCAGGTAACGTTCATAAAGCCATCTTGTTATGCTTGAATAATGAAATATTTAAAGTAATTATGCGAAGCGCGCAAAAAATTCTAGTTTTTCTATCTAAAATGGTCCAGAAAAAGTTCCTGAAGCCATCTTGGTATGCTTGAATAATTAAATATTGAACATAAATACGGCGCATTAAAATGGTCAAGAAAACGTTCCTGAAGCCATCTTGTTATGCTTGAATAACTAAACATTGAAACTAATACGCGCAATTCGTGCCAAAATGTCCAGTTTTTTAAACTAAAATGGTCCAGAAAACTTTCCTGAAGCCATCTTGTTATGCTTGAATAATTAAACATTGAAGCTAATATGTTTGAAGTGCACAACAACAAAAATCCAGATTTTTAAACTAAAATGGTCCCAAAATCGTTCCTGAAGCCATCTTGTTATGCTTGAATAATTAACCTTAAAACCAATACGCGCGAAGCACGCAAACATCTCCATTTTTGAAACTATAAATGGTTCAGAAAACGTTCCTGAAATCATCTTGTTATGCTTGGATAATTAACATTAAAACTAATACGCGCGAGAAGAAAAAAAATCAAGTTTTTTAACTAATATGGTCCAGAAAACGTTATACAGCGTGTATCAAAAAGAACGCAACACTTTTTGTCGAGAGCTGTACGGTCACAGTAAAAGACAAATCACCCTAAAACCTATATATATTCTGTTAGGTCTACTTATTGGCTATCACATAGTCAAATTACAACGATATCGATTATTTATTCGCTGAGATATTAAAGGTATAAGTAGAGAAGTGCAAAACACGTTTTACATCGTTTTTTCTAAAAACTTGGATTTTCCTGTCCGATTTATAGTGCTATGGGTTAACAGTTTAATAATTATGTAACCTTAATGTCTGGAATGGTTTATCTTAATTTCCTTTGTTTGAGTAAGGTGGTACATAAAATCATTGAATCGTGTAATCTGATAATCATTTGACCATTTGAACCCGTCAATCACCCTTTTTAAGTTCTGAACCACCGATTGCTATAATCGCCACAAAATGTCTATGGTACGTTCTTTCATAAATTAAAGTTCATAATCGATGCATCTTAAAACAAGGACAGCATTTTGAGGGTCGAGCAGCACCATAATGTCCCATTCACAACAGACTAACAATGACTGATTCATACAAGATAATTACTACCTTCAATGGACTATTCCATTTGTTTATCTTTTGAATAATGTGCCATACTGTTTTATTTATGACATTAACGAGAGAAAAAGAGAGAGGATTTGCAAACAGACTTTGTAATCTGAATTTTCAAGTTGTGTCATTAACTATCAACTAATTTATTGCCAGATTTAATAATATTGATATGAACCTGTAATAGCCAGACATTTGATACCTTTAACATGACATTTCCTTCTCAGAATGATGAGTTTGATTCCAATTATTTAAGTACAATGAGTTATTAAAGTGTCTTTCTAATATTCGCCTGACAAGAAAATCAGGCATACAGGATAAACGATGTAAAACGTGTTTTGCACTTGTCTACGTGTATCGTTGATATCTCAGTGTGATAGCCAATAAGTACACCTAACAGAATATATCAATTTCAGAGTGATTTGTGATTTGCCGTAATCGGAAAGCTCGCGACAAACAGTGTTGCGTTTTTTTTGATACACCCTGTAGAGCTATCTTGTTATGCTTGAGTAATTAAACAGTTGAAACTAATTTTGCAGTCCATGTTCAATTTCTACTTGGTCATATTAGATCGTTGTGTAGTGAAATACCCTTTTTATAATACAATATAGATTGGTAAGCTTACCCCTACCCTCCAGGCTCCAGTTCTTGAACTTATTATTGGACACACACTGTACATTTAAAAAAAATCTTAATTAGGGGCCTTGAAAAAAACCCACTTCTACTTGTTATTGGACTGACACTGTATATTTTTTCAAAAATCTTAAAATGTTAGGGGGTGCTCTGCGTACCCCTTAAAGAAAACATGGGGGTGATTTTTGCTAGCATAAACATCACTGTTTGGTCCATAATATCAATATTATAAACGAACCTTTTATCGGATTAGTGTTGTCCTTTTGAAATTGTTTTTCTTTTAGGGGAAAGGGTCCGTATAGGAGCATGTACGAATTACCGCCCCCTCCCCCACACACACCCCCTCACTGTCAGAGGTGAGGAAAACTTGACTTAATTCATTTAAATTGTTGTCTAGTGCAATACACGTTTTAAACCAGTAAACCTACCACTTCCCTTCCCTCCAGTCTCCAGCTCTTGAACTTATTATTGGATTGACACTGTATATTTGTTCAAAAATCTTAAAATATAAGGGTGATTTAATATTTTTAGGTAGGATATATATTTTTAGAGTTAGAAGCCCATTTATTACCTGTATAGTTACTTTTTTGATGACTGTATACCGCGTTTGAGTAAAGAGTTCAAATATAATACCGGCAATATGCAAACAGTTCCAGACCAGGCGCATTAATATTAACTAATTTAAAATCAGTAACCAGAATAAAAAACTGAGATATAGATCAAACGTGACACCTCATTGACTGGATACTTTAAGTTATGATACTTTTAGTAATGACACTCCTAACGGGGGAAAAGGGTATTTATACGACGTGTGAACGCAGTGTCACGAGTATATTGGATTCGTTAGCATAAATCTGGTAAAATTGCTCCGCATAGAAAGCAGCAAGTGTTATGTAGTGATTTGTCTGTTACAACCTTCTATTTTTGTCAGTCCCGACCCCTTTTTCGGAAAAGTAAGGCAATTTGAGACCCACAAAATGGATGTGCTGTGTTAGATTGACATCCAGTGCTGCGGGCATCATGCGGTCAAAAATATGTTGAAGAACTTGTGTATTGGCGTGTTTTGTTGGTTTGCAATGTATTGTGGGATAATTCCTGAGCCTGCTCTGGGTCGAAGTTTGTTTGGGCCACCATCTGTGGTTTGGGCCAATCATAACCACTCTACAGCAGATTTGAGAGTTATATTCTAATGAGCATGGACACAGATTTATAGTTGAATGTATAGTTGGAGTTATAGTTAATATGATGTTTATGATATTAACCTTTTTATTTTGGGCGAAAAGTAATCAAATGATTGATCAAACTATTCAATGAAATAAGAGGCATAAAACAGAATACATTTGTGAAAATAATCACTGCATCAGTGACCAATCAGCAAAATACAAGCTCGGTAACTCAAGTGCAATACGGTATACTTGTCAAGCAGCTTTTATTATAACTCGCTACAAATAACGCAACAATTGTAGTGGTAAATATCCTGTCAACAATCCATTATAGAGGTCAGTTCACGGTCAGTATGCACACGTTTTTTATTGCATTGGCCGTTCAAACGAGTTATATTTTTTCAAGCTAACACAAATTATAATTTTACAAGGAAAACATAATTTAGTGAATTAGCATTTGGTCAACCTTTTGCGGAAATTAAATTTCACTAATATGTACCATCGTCTATATTCATATACTAAGTTTATATGACCATTATAATTAATATAACTGGTGGCAATTTAATTTAGCGAATTGGATCTCTTAGCGAAATTAAATTGCTAGCGAAATTAAGTGGTTTTACAGTATATTAGTCTCAGATATTAGGATACAGACTATTACCATTAAACATGGTACCTGTCACTGATATAACCAGCTGATAACACACTCGCTGAACTACTGCTGCCTCATTCCAAGATTTCTTGCATTGGTGTGAAGAGATGTACTGAAATGATGCCCCCCCCCCCCCCAAGTCTGAAAAAGGTCCTTTGTGTAAAATGTACATTTGTTTGTAGTTTTTTGAATAACGCCTCCCCCTTTCCCATTATGTAAAGCAAGCAGTAACAGAGTAAAGAGAAGATGATGACAAGAAAGGAGAATATTTAATTGCTACATTGATGTCTTCAAAATCCTAATGTCTGGGAAGGGGAATCCACCCGCGATGAACATAGAGCGTCATCCAATGTCTATAAGAGAGCCACTACAGTCATCACAAAAAGTAACTGACCATGTAATTAATGTGCTGATAACTCTAAAAGTATAACTCCTACATAAACATATTAAATTATTAACATGTTGAGAAATTTCTCGTCTTGAATTTGAGATATTACACGCTAAGAATGGCTGATTATTAAGGAAGTTACAATCCCAAATGTACTGTCAATGTCAAGTCTGATTTTCATTTCATTTTCACATTTTTATTTTCAACACGGGGACTCAGACTGCAGACCGGCAAATTATTGATTACTGGTAGTGGTAGTGCCAATTCACCCGTCGATGGCCTGGTTGTTGGATAATCGTCCGGTGGCATTGTTACGGTTGATCAATACGGCACACAGGCTTTACCTGTCATACTCTCCACGGGTTGAAAAGAAAATGTTTAAATGAAAATCAAACTTGCCCTAACGTTTGGGATCGTAACTTCCTCATTAATCAACCATTCTTAGCGTGTAATATCTCAAATTCAAGAAGAGACATTTTTCAACAACTTTATAATTAAATATGTTAATGTAGGAGTTATACTTTTAGAGTTATCAGCATGTTTATTACCTGGTCAGTTACTTAATAAAATGACTGTACAGTACTTCAACCCGTTTCCTATATTGATAAGCATTTCAGAGTTCCTACATCATGTACCTTTCTTTTGAACCAATTTGAGGGGGAATTCTCCACCCTGATATTCTGTAATGTCTGTTTATTTAAATATCCATGATAGGTTATTTGGTTGGTTGGTTGGTTGATGGGTGGGTGGATGTGTTAATTGGTTGGTTGGTTGTATGGTTGGTTGATTGGTTGGTTGATTGGTTTGTTGGTTTGTTGGTTTGTTGGTTGGTTGGGTGGGTGGGATGGGGTGTGGGGGTGTGGGTGGGAGGGGAGGGTGGTTGGATGGGTGGATGGATGGATAGATGGATGGATGGATGGATGGATGGATGGATGGATGGATGGATGGATGGATGGATGGATGGATGGATGGATGGGTGGATCCGCACGTCGTATACGGTTCCGATAGGATCCAATTGCGTCAATAATAAGGAACTCAAACCACAAATCACGTAATCCGAGAACCGCGCCATCTAGTTTATGTATGGGATTATCATTGATTTGTATTGAACACTGTGTGCTATCGAAACCACTTATGCATGTACGGATGAATTTGAATGGTAAGCTGTGATTCATTTCAAACAAAGTGTCACTGCTGCGTGATCATGGCAATGATACCCTTTAATGCAACTTTGTGCTCGGTTGGCATGGTTACTTTAAGTCACCATAACTTTAAAAGTATCTACTCGACTTTAAAGAATGATGTATCGATTGCGGAGAGATAATTTGCTCGTTTAACGTATATCTCTTGTTTTTGGATACCTAATGCTGATTTTAAATTTGCTAACATTAGAACACTGGGTCTGAAACCTTTTGAGTTCGGTATATCCAAATGAACCAGGTGATATAGTTTTACTATTTCACAAGCAAAAGGAAAACCATATTTGTTTTATATAATGACGACACGCAATATTTTTTCAAGCCATATTGCCCTCTTGAAAATAATGATTTCACTGTGTTAAAGTTGCATAGCCAAACCCAGGACTATCATCATATGATCATTATATTATATAAAGTAAAGCATACATATTGCATCTACTAGTATTATTCAAATGTCGGTCTGATGCGTAGTCAAACATGGGATGGGAAAATGTGAAGAGGTTGATTTTTAAAATTTTGATACGAAAAAAGAAATGTCTTACGAGTATTTAAGTAGGGGTTCCCATTATTAATACGTGATACATAATTGTTAACAATAAACGTTTTAAAGGCATATTATGTGATCTTTTTTACTTCTTTTTAGAAAGTAGATTTTCTTGCAGATTTACATTTCTGATCATAAATCGTACATACATTCCAAGTTACAGAGCGATACGATTCCTAATTACCTCAAAATCATGGTTTTAGAGTGAACTTAGAGTGAAAATATAAACTGTCGTGTTATCCCGACAGTTGGGGGTGTGTGAACAGTTTCGAATAAAATGTTGAAATCGTCACCAACCATTTCATTTTTGGGGGAAACAAACCTGTCGCCTACAGACTACCTTGCATACGACAAATATTTTGCATAGTGAATATTTTATTTATTATGTAAAATATAATTTTACACTTTGAAAAGCTTTTTTCTGTTTCATATCGAAGTATCCCCTCATTCCTGCTCATAATATTTACTGGATTTTGTTGTTGACGGAGGTGTGGCATACTGAAATTTTCTGGTTATATTTTATAAAGAATACATAAATAAAGTGTGTGTTCATAGAATCTGCGTGTGTGCAAGCATTGAGCAATTAAATGCCAATGTTCTGTAAAGGTTAGTTGAGGTGTATTTGCTCATAAGGATCTATGATTTGCTAAATATAGTATTGTTCTTCTGCTTGATTGTTCGCTGTTCGCTCCTCCATTAAATCAATTAAGGACTATTGGACTCCTCCTTAATATATGCTCTCTAAAAATTATATACTTCCAGTAGAATATCAGTATCATGCATGGTATTAAGTAAACAATACAAACCTTAGGATTGAGAATGCTGGGGTAAATCAAAATGACGTTTTTCCTGTTAGAATAATTCGGGTTAGTATCCCTTTATTATCCCCATTTCCGTTTGTAAAATACAATTAATCTTGATACTAAATACATATAGTCAACGTTATTTCATGGCCGTCACCTCTGTGGACTGTTAGTGTTAACTCACCTATCTTTGAGAAAACCCCGCCCTTGCATCACGCGGTACAAACCAACGATAATGGGTCGTATTCTCGTACTAAACGCGGTTTTAGCTTAAAACCGTGTCTAACTAAACGCGAGTCTAACCTAAACGCGATTTTACCTTTTAATCAATATGTTTAACAAAACACGTTTTTAAACTCCGCGAATGTCGTCCCCAGAGGTGTCGTGCGTTACTGTATACAGGTATTTATTTTTGTTGTGGCCCTAATAGATTACAAAAGATATCGACCGAATACCTCAAGGGACGTGTATTTTTAATACGACACGATCTGAACGACAGCTTGCAGCAGGCACGGTCGAGTAAGGCATACAGTTGGTGTATGAGTTTAGTTAAACGCCCTTTAAACTACCCCCATACCCATGTTTAAAGGTAGACACTTTTTAGTGAGTTAGACGCGTGTTTAAGTTAAACAAACTTTCGAGAATTACTACATCTAGTTTAACGATGTGTCTAAAGTCAAAGTTAGACGCGTGTTTAGCTTAAAACCGTGTTAAACTACGTACGAGAATACGGGCCATTATGTTTACCCACTTAAATCACAGATAGTCAAAACTTGACTATCTGTGCTAAATCTAAGTTGAGACGTTGATACGTTTACTATTAAATATACACCTTTTTCACCTGGTGAAAAATAGGTTAACTAAAGATAGTTACGCACGGATAAAATAATACATATGCCAGGTATGCCAGGTAGAATGTCTCTCTCATCGTATTGCCTTTCAACAAGTACGACTGCTTTACCCGCTGGCGGTTCATGACCGATAGGTTAGCGTAAATAGTAACCACGGTATTATCAAAATACCACGGTTCAAATGAACTTATAATTCGGTTCAAATGCCCGAAGCAGTTGGAGTTCCATTCCTTAGATATGTCGGTTTTTCATTTATCGAGTTTACAGGTGCGAATGTGAACGAACATTAGCTTACGTATAGGCCACTGCACTCACTATATACTGAGATACCAAGTCACGTTCAATTTTAAAAACAAAACCAAAGTTACGATTATTGCACTTTTCATTGGCCATATAATACTCAATGTTGAGTTTCCCGTCACCGCTATTTTAGAAATGACCAAAGCTTTCATTATTCTCATTTTTATCAATGTTCAATAGTCAAAATATCTCACAACCTCCTAATGATATCAGCAAGTTATCTTAGTAGTAGGGGTAGAGCATTAAACAAATAATGAAAATGTAAGGATTCCCTCATTAGTTCCTGATCAACAATCCTGGCAAATTTAAATTTTCCCATTTTTGATAAAAACAAATTTACAGGTGCGATCTGTTGTAAAAACATCTATTATTTTTATAAAGATGGGCAAACTATGAACCCATGATTTGGCACTGTGTGACATGTAAAAATAGAGTACAATGATGAATTATAATCAAATAATGAATAATGAATAATGACATTGTTGCCTCATTAATATGAGCTGAAACATGTGACGGGAAACTCAGAATCGGGCTTCATTGACCTAAGGTTAAAGGTTAAAGGTTTAAGGTTAAAATCCAAGAGGTAATAAAACTTGCTCTACAGGCCCGACTGACCCATATCATTTTAACTGGACAGTGTCCGAGGTGTTCAATTTTATAATTTTCCTCCCTTTTGAAATTCTTTAGGAAATTCTTTAAGTTTCAAAAAACATTGTGACATTTCAACATTTTAAAAAGAATGTTTGATGTTTTCATGGTTTTGGGGAAAGGTTCAGATTTTTTTATATTTTTACTAAAGTTCGAAAATTATTGGGAAAACATTCGACCGACCGTTTCCTACCTGAGAAGTCCTTACGCCCGTTGAACAGTCTTTTCGTCACTTAAGCCTTATTTTCCAACGTACCTTAATACAACCTGTCATCGTAAGCAAGTGGTTATAATATGTACGCCAATCTCGAATTACACTGAACTCATTTTCCTGACCTAAAAAGTTTGACATAAAACACTGAAATTAAAGAAAACAAAAGAACGCGCGAAACCCTAAAGATAGAAGCAAGAAATTGTTCTACCCATTATAGCATTACATATTTTACCTGGTTTTGAAGTTAAAAGGTGCTAGAAAAAACTATGATGACAAAAGATTTAAGGAGTTGATTTCAATACAAACTTTATATTTGCTTTCTGTGTGGTGTAGACAAAAATGTCCAATACGTCGAAGATTCTCTTTATAGTAAATCCCTGTTGCCCTTTTGTTAACACTTTCTCTGCAGCCGACATTCAAAAATGTCACAAAATGTTTAAAAAATGTCAAAATTATTGCATCTTATTGCCATATTTGGAATCACCATGAGAAATAACTTGAAATAAGTACAAACATGTCTAGTATTGGTACAGTAATTTTTGAGATAGACCTTGAAGGTTGGGATAGGTTTCTGAAAAATCTGTTTTGTATATGGCAAAACCAATAGCCGCGTGGAAAGTGTTAAAATGGTCCTACAGCTTGGGATTCGTTTCGGTCGAGCAAATCTTCCTTTCGGTCGAGCACGGATATCCCTCTCATGCACCAACTTGCTATCTATGGTTTATTGATCATGATATTTTTTAGAATGTCCAGAACGACGCATTAGTGAATGCATATCAATAAGACTGATTAATGACAAGCCCAGCATACATCCCATTTATTAAGAGCAAAGTGAACAATATGCCCATCAGACATTAACAATGTTAAAGAAACCGGATTATTAGAAATCAAACTGGTGATTCTTTTGGTAATTTGCTTAATATTACCATGTCGAAAAGCCCGTGAAGGACAAGAGTGTAGTACAAGATAGTGTGGAGGACTCTTCGCTGATAACATTTAGTGAATTCAAGTGACGTATATTTCAGAGCACACATTTTGCTTTTTCATCTTTCTTGACTCTTCGTTACTCGTGATCCCATGGGGCATGCACTTTTTGTTGAATGTAATTGATCAAATCACTGTGTACCTAATTGTGTTCAACCAATCACAATACGTTACCTGAACATTGCAGACTCAATCGAACTATTAACACTTTCCACGCGGCAGGCGTCTGCTGCAAAATTCACAAAATGTTTGAAAAATGTCATCAAAATTATCGAATCTCATTACCATATTTGGAATCACCGTGGGAAATGCATTAAAATAAGTACAACATACATGTATGCACAGTATTGATTCAGTAAATCATGAGATAGACTTTGAAAGTTGGGAAAGGTTTCTGAAAAATCTATTTTGTATTGGTAAAATAAGGGTCGCGTGTTAAGTGTTAAGTGCTGTGCAAGATGTCTCGATGCGCCCTAGGAGAGAAATCCTATTATAGTCAATGTAAGGCCAAATAATTTGTTTAACCATGTTTAGCGTCCCCTCCCGCTCCCTTTTTTTGGTTTTCTTCAATTCCCCCCACCCCACCCCACCCCCCCCCCCCCCATTTTTAACATAAGGTTTATCGCGAATCGGTAAAAAGCCATTGATTATACTATTCTGTTGCATTGTGGGATTGAAAAGGGGCAAAATATGCCCCCTTTTTTTATCTCACAATGCATCAGAAAAGGATATTAATCATTGTATTTTTTTCCGATTGGCGATAAGACTTATTCATAACGTTTTTGTTCGGGTGTTTCAGAGTTTGAGATGCATGACATAAATTGCCAGCTTAGGCTCCTAATTTGGTCTGGTAAACTTATTGTTATCAATTACTACGAGAGGATTGCCTGGTTGCATATTTAAATTCGGGACGTGTACTAGCGGTACTTCTTGCTAATTGCATAGGTGAGTTTCCATTATGTCGCAAATTACATTCACGCTCATGCGTTTAAACTACTCAATGGGCGTTGAAATACAGCCGGTTGCACACGAGAATTATGTCATATAGCAACCAGCTTTGATGGAAGGCGAATATTTAAATTTGGTGCCGGTTTTTAGAGCAGCAATTTATAGCGCTGCTGCTAAGCGGGCCTTGTAGCGTAATGTTTGTATGATGATGCATTAACAGTTTTGCTTCTTTCTTATTAGGCATTTTAAGCAAGTTTTGTGGTGACCAACACTTCAGAACCATGAAATAAAAACAATTAAGAGATGCCTCTTTCTCCTTGAACAAGGTTCGCAAAGTTTATCGCAAAAAGGGCGATTTTGCACTCAAATGTAAAAAAAAACCGTGCCTATAGTGTGTAAGAGGAAGGAGTTTGGCACAGTGCAGAGGTGGTTAAATGAACGAAGTATGATTAAAAAAGTCCTATGTCTTGTATTTTCCTTTCTCGTTTATCCATTATTATTCGAAGCAAACCAAAGTAGCAACTTGCAACACTATATAGCAAGTGATTTTAGTGGTCCTTGACGAACATATTTAGGTAGAATTGAATGTATTTTTCTTATCAAACACCTTCAAATATTAGATTAGGTTAACAAAATAATGAGTTTTTTTAATACAAAATGGGGGTCAAAAAGTGATGCCAAATTTGGATTCTACGATCCATTTCCTTTCCAAAAATGTATACTTTTATATACATTTGAGTCATGGTTCAATAATTACAGTACTCACAAAATTCCAAAAAAAAATGCTTGTGTCCCCCCTTAAGTCTACGTAACCAAAATAACTCGTTCACCTTTCTAGCATCCCAGCCTTGCCGTTGGACCTTGCCCTCATGGATCACAATACTCAATGAAAACTGTAACAATCTATGTTGACACATACCTATTCAGAACAGTTTGAGTTAAGTCATCGATACTTTAACACTTTCCACGCGGCTATACGTTCTACCACTTACAAAACAGAATTTTTAGAAACCTTTCCCAACATTCAGGGTCTATTATCTCAAGAATTTCTGGACCAATACTAGGCATGTTTGTACTTATTTCAATGCATTTCACATGGTGATTCCAAATATGGTAGTGAAATTCAAAAATGTTAACATTTTTGAAACATTTGTGAAATTTTGAAAATGTCGTCTGCAGACACCTGCCGCGCGGAAAGTGTTAAACACGTGGTAGAAATTGGGTTAACTGAAAGTAGTGATTGAGCGTCTGTGATATAGTATACCACGCATTCTGTTTCTCTCATTGTATCCCCTTTCAACGTGTTTGATGGGATGGAGTAGCCTTAAGCCGTCATACAAATGTCACGGTTCAAAAAGAACTTTAATTCGGTTCAAACACCTTCAGAGGATGGATTTTCATTCCTACAAGTTGATATATGTATATATTTACGAGAAATTGCAAAATGATAAAGCTACATGGCTATGAGCCGGCCTGAAAACCATTATTTAAAGTTCCAACATTTACACACCAAAAAAGATTCTTTTAGAGCACAGCTACAAATGTGTTAAAACACTTAAATGACCAAGGTAATTCCCACCGTTGATGTCCCTCCATTGGAGGGGGGGGGGGGGGGGGGGGGGGGTGGGGGAGGGGGTAAAAACTTCCCGAATTTAACGAAACTTGCACCACTTTAATGAAACTATATCAAGACAACTTATCGGAAAATGGGGTAAAATCATGAAGCTCGCAAGCAGTACACTTCACAATTCAAATATTTGTTGATAGTTACTCTAGTATTACATATAGGTGTTACAAAGTTCGCAGAATATCACCTGAGACACATCACCTATAGGTATACGGTATTTGTATCTGAGACAAATATACTTAAGTATAAGTATATTTGTATCTGATACGAATATATCTATAGGTATATTTGTATCTGAGACAGATAGGTTTATTTGTCTCAGATATCACATTGGATTGTACGTGATAGGAACATAATGTGATTGTGCAATACCAATACCATGAATGTCATTTTTAATTTAATTCACGCAAGTTTGTCAGAGTCTATATAATTATTATCTATTCATTTCTCTTACTCGGATTGCATCCTTTTTCTTCGATCCTCGTGTGGATTTAGTTGAGTTTCGCTAGTCATAGGTTCTGCTAGAATCATGCTAATATTTACTATACATGCATTTCGGTCACTTGAGACTCTCAACAATGGCTTTGTAAATTTAGCGCTCGTTCATCTGTCATCCACGTAAACAAAGCCTCTGTGGTCCATCTTCGCCGCAATAGTGAAGAGGGACCGGGTACGAGACCGTGTTTATTTAAGGTCAGTGTTAATTTAATTCACGCCAGTTTATCCGAGCCTATATATTATTTATTAATTTTATTTAGTACAACATAATTCAGTTGAGTAGAGTATGTATTGTCAACTCAAACTGAACTCAATAGAGGTTCCCCATTTGTAGCCACGCGCAACGGACCACAAATGGGAATCGAACCCGGCCTATTCTACATTCAATTGAATCGGTGCACGATGTTGTATGAATTGTGCGACTAAGCTGTACTACATATCATGAAACAGGTGTGT
This sequence comes from Ophiura sarsii, assembly GCA_035610835.1. Lineage (NCBI taxonomy): Eukaryota > Metazoa > Echinodermata > Ophiuroidea > Amphilepidida > Ophiuridae > Ophiura > Ophiura sarsii. The sequence goes on along the minus strand of CM069451.1, from coordinate 31,533,939 downwards.
CTTCTTTCTGAAAATCTTAAACACAGTTATTATTACCGACAAGATGGCAACTACTCCGTTACATGGATAACTTCTATAAACGTTTAGTAAATAAGGCCCGTATTCTCGTACGTATTTAAACGCGGTTTTCAGCTCAACACATAATTTAAATCTAATTTTAAACACATTGTTTATAACTAAAAGCAATTCTCGAAAATGTGTTTATCTTTAACACGCGTCTTACATGTCTTATACTCACTCGGAAAAGTGTCGAACTTTAAACATGGGAACGAGGGTAATTAAACGCGCGTTTAACTAAACTAAACTAAACAACTGTATACTTTGAATGATTACTGGACCGTGCCCGTTGCAAGCTGACATGAAGATCATGTAGTCTTATTAAATACACGTGCATTTGAGGAATTCGGTCGATATCTATTGTAACCCATCTGGGCCACAATAAACTGAATACCTGAATACAGTGAACGCACGACCACTCTAGGGACGAGATTCGCAGAGTTTAAAAGCGGGTTTTGTTAAACACGTCGTTTAAAACATAAACTCGCGTTTAATTTAGACACGCGTACGAGTTTAGTTAGTCACGGTTCTAAGCTAAAACCGCGTTTAGTACGAGAATCCGGCCCTTTAAATGTTTCACTTTTGTTTGTTCAAATTTGACGTGATTTTATACATTGTATCGTTTAAGAAGAAAAAAGGATAAGTATGTTAGTGTACTTACCCGTCTTAGCCGATATTAACCGTAACATAGGGCTACAATTTCGTACGCGTATGTGTATGATGGACATAGACAAGGATGACGCTCTATAAAATCATCTAACTGCATGTACATTCACAATTCACATCCTCACGTACGTAAATGTACATGGTGTTACTGTACAACAACATAACAAAAAGCTTTGGACGCTGGCATGTCATCTTCTAAATCTTTTCAATATATTGAAGATGCTTATAGTAATACTGCATCTCAATAACATCGACACACTATTGATACTAACCAGTAACTCCTTGTTGTGCTCGGTGATGTTGATATAAAACGTCCACTCCGCAAGCGATTCTCTATAGTATATCTCTGTTGCCTGTCTGTTGAACTGGTTTAAAAATCCCACAGCTTCAGTTTCGTTTCGGTTCAGTCCAACTTCATCGACATCACTCAGAAGTTCCCTTTTGGTTTTCATGGATGAGGTACCATGACATTTCAAAATATCTACTATGAACCATAGATGAACGCATATCAACAAGACTGTTTGAAGTCTAGCATACATCCCGTATAGCCCGGAGAGTTGTCTTTCGATTCTGAAAGAATTTAAATCATCTCATTTACAGCTGTACCTCTTGTTAAACACGCTGCGCTGGTATATTCGTGTAACATAAGTTGTATTGAAATTGAGCCGTGTCTTTAACCAGTGACATTAAACAGTTAGCCCGGGCAGTAAAGACTTAACCGGTTCGAGTTTCCATACAGGACGATTTGAAACGGTGCGCAACATCTGAGCTGCGAATGCGAAAATCAGCAAATTATATATTTTAAATGTACAAACAAAATACCTTTGGGACCTATGCATACCTCACGGGCAATCTGCTCAATACAATGCCTTGTTCGTGCTAAATAATTCACGCATAAAGTTATTTTTTCAACTGTCGATGCGACTCATTACCGTAGAACGCGCAAATTACATACAAGCGTGACATGTTTGGACGTCACAAGGTATGCAACGCAAACCCCACGCTGATGAGTGTCATGCGAAAGACGTGGTTTTTTCACTCCGTTAAACTTGTTTCAGAAATAGCCATTGATGCTGCCCACAACTTGCGCTTGTCACAATCCTGCCTAATATGCTGAACCTTTGTAAATGTCACATACATTTGTCCCCCTTTTACTCAAAATATTCAACAATTCATTACTACTTAACTGCGCAGTGCGCACTCGATCAACATGTTTCATTAGGTCAATGGCTTTATATACCAGTGCTATGTTGACATCACTAGAACCGGTATTTTATTGTTTGTTTGTCTGGTGTATGTTTCTTTAACCGGTCATTTACGAGATCCAATTGGTAAGAGCAAGATTTTGAAAAGCACGCTAGTTGAATGACTGATCAAATTGAGTCGTGTTATACATGCGTTTATATACCTAAAATACGCCTGAAATCGCAATATATAGAGGTAATGTTACACCCGTTAAGAAACATCCCTACTTAAATCTTGATATTGGTTTCTTTGGCTCTGTTATTAGGTTAACACTTTTCACGCGGCGTCAGTTCCGAAATCATTGAATATCATCATCATATTTGGAACCACCATGAAATTTGCATTAAAATAAGTACAAACATGCCTAGCATTGGTTCAGTAATTCTTGAGATAAGACTTTGAATGTTGGGATATGTTTGTATGGTAAAACTAGCCGCGGGGAAAGTGTTAACCTTTTATCGACAGTCAGCCTTTATCATTGCCATTTAAATTCTTCTATGAATTGCCACACCAGAGCATATGTGATAATTAAGTGTAAAGTAAGTATCAATGATTGACTGAAATGCAATTTACCACTAAAATGATTGCTCTATGTGATAACATTTGTACAATTATAATTACTCAAAGACAATTTCTGAATTACTCAAAGACAATTTCTGAATTACTCAAAGACAATTTCTGAATTACTCAAAGACAATTTCTGAAGTACTCAAAGACAATTTCTGATTTACTCAAAGACAATTTCTGAATTACTCAAAGACAATTTCTGAATTACTCAAAGACAATTTCTGAATTACTCAAAGACAATTTCTGAATTACTCAAAGACAATTTCTGAATTACTCAAAGACAATTTCTGAATTACTCAAAGACAATTTCTGAATTACTCAAAGACAATTTCTGAATTACTCAAAGACAATTTCTGAATTACTCAAAGACAATTTCTGAATTACTCAAAGACAATTTCTGAATTACTCAAAGACAATTTCTGAATTACTCAAAGACAATTTCTGTATTACTTAAAGATAATTTATATGAGGGTACCCTTACACATTAGGTTGGTACCGTCGATAAAGGTTGAACCACACTTGCAAAATTGACGTGGTTAAAAGGATTTTTGTCAGCTAGATTGAATGCAATACCATGCCTATGACATTTTCATTTTAGAATGTTTACATTGATGCCGGGGAGGGAGAGGGGCGAAGCACTCATACCGTATTATCTTTAAGGCATCGCGACTTATTATAGCGGTTATAAATGTCTCAAAACTGCCCATTTTAAGGAAAACGACATCTTCATTTAACCACATGTTCAGGGTAGCTGGAACGTACCAAGAATCACGTACATCATGATAGCGTTCATCGTAGTAAGACAGACTAATATACAAATAAATTAGATTATAACAACAAGAAAAGTCTACAACAAAATAAAGTTAATTATGCAAATGGCGTGATTGTGTTCGCATTTTTTTATTCTGTTAATTACTAAGATTAATGATACACGAAGAAACAATTAAAATGAATAATGCTGAGACTTGGGATTCATTTCAAGACCGAATAATAAATTATTGTGGATAACTTTGGTGAAGAGATTGCTATACTATGCCTCAACATTCTCCACGCGGCACGCGTCTGCAGACGACATTTCAAAATTTCACAAAATGTTTCAAATATGTCGTTAAAAATATTGAATTTCATTACCATATTTGGAATCACCATGAGAAACGCATTGAAGAAAGAACAAACATGCCTAGTATAGGTTTAGTAATCCTTGAGATAAATTTTGAAAATTGAGAAAGGTTTCTGAAAAATCCGTTTAAATCTGTACGTATATGGTAAACTAACAGCCGCGTGGAAAGTGTTAAGGCGACGAAAAAAACCCCCTGTATGATCTCATCTCGACAGACACTTTTTTGAATGGTTTTTTGAGAAATTGACATTTTTGAATAGTTTTGAAATGTTATGAAAATTGATTTCTTTTTGTGGTGAAAACTTCCCAACGTGACCGACTCTACCTGAGTGGTATGTTTGCCCGTACAACGTGGTTTTATTCATCGCCTTACCCTAAAATATCCCAAGTGTAATATTCCTTGGTGCTAAGAAAGGTGTTTCTTCAATATTTATATCGGTACCGTCCGATACCGTCACTACCTGTTCTATGTCAGGCCTCTTCGTCCTATTATAAAACACACGGACACGAGCAGCTGCAATACCAAGTTACATAACATCGATAGTGATCATTTTATCAAGTGAAGCCGTCAGTCTTTCTTGTAACATGAATAAGTATATAGAAAGATTCCGCGGAATTGAATACGATTCGAAAAAGTACTTCTTCTATCAACGTATTCTTAATATTGATGTTTGGTATCAATAGCGCTCGGTGCGTGTGAATTTTTAACTTCTAACTAATGTATTTGATGGGTTTTTTTCTTCAAATTTACGTCGGAAATGCAATGGGTAATGTGCTTATACCAACTTTTTGAGACGAATTAAATTGTTGACTAACAGATGAGTTCTATATTAAGCAGGTGTTTTTTTAGTTATATATCGAAGATCACAAGCCATTTGTGAGATTGTGATATCACAAGGACATACTAAGAGCAACCTTATTATATAACATGCGGCAGCTATTGCAGATATTGCCTTTTCACATAACTGAGATGTTAAAACGAAAACGTGCCATCTGCTATAGCTGCCCTGAAGCTCTCACACCAGGCCCACACATTGTATTGAGCACTATCCGTGTTTTGTTATTATAGGATTATTTATAAGCCATATTTTATTACAAACTGAGATAAGGTTTACTTTAAAAAAACGCCAATATTGTTCACATGATTCAGGTATGCCATGGGTGTTACAATTGCTGGCTCGATTTTAAACTTGATGTTTTCTATTCTACATGAAGGGTCATCCTTAAAATATTTGTATTCCAAAGTTTGAGTTACATAACTCCAATGGTTCTTGCTTAGCAGATAATGTTGTTGTAAAGGAAAAGACACCACGCTATTTGCCATCATGTTACAACGGATCCAATTTATTTTGTATACCAGATGAAACGCCTTTGTACTTAAACATATAAAATATCGCACCGGCACTTTTTTCATTTGACTTGTTTGAATTATAATATTACAGATTTACCAATCACCACACCTGAATGTCACGCGCTGCCTACACATGGTGGTGCTTATGTTCTAGCCTCTTTTTTCAATAATCTTCTCTACTTTGGAACAATTGGAAAAATTGGAACATTTGAAACATTTGGACCTCCTTTTGTTTCAATTGTTTCATTTTTGTTCCAATTTTTTGGCAAAATGGTTCGGTTTGTGTGACAATTCATAAATAAAACCATCGGGAATTGAACCACATACCTCTGCCTTTTGCGAGTGGATTCTGCCACACGCCACTGGTGTCAGACTTCCAAATAAATTGCCTGGGTCAAAACATTTATTGAAAAAACTTCCATGCGACGTTACACAAACAGGCTACGTCGTGGTATTTTGTTATATACAAAATATTGTACCTTTACCTGAAATCAACATTGTTTTTTTAAAGGAAGTTTTGTTTAAGAATGAGGGGGCATAAAACCATGTGACTAGAAAACTTGAGCTATAGGGGTAAGAACGGGGTAAGAAGTCACATGATTGCATGGTCACATGGTGGGTTTAGTCACATGATTTCACTGAAAAGCATGCCAGTTTTTTAAAAATAATTCTTGTTTAAGTAATTAAGTTTTTACCCCTTCTCTTCCCCCTCTTTTCCCCCTTCTTTCCCCTTTCCCCCAAATGACAGAGAACTTCTTGCCCCATTTTCTAGCCTCTTTTTTCAATAATCTTCTCTACTTTGGAACAATTGGAAAAATTGGAACATTTGAAACATTTGGACCTCCTTTTGTTTCAATTGTTTCATTTTTGTTCCAATTTTTTGGCAAAATGGTTCGGTTTGTGTGACAATTCATAAATAAAACCATCGGGAATTGAACCACATACCTCTGCCTTTTGCGAGTGGATTCTGCCACACGCCACTGGTGTCAGACTTCCAAATAAATTGCCTGGGTCAAAACATTTATTGAAAAAACTTCCATGCGACGTTACACAAACAGGCTACGTCGTGGTATTTTGTTATATACAAAATATTGTACCTTTACCTGAAATCAACATTGTTTTTTTAAAGGAAGTTTTGTTTAAGAATGAGGGGGCATAAAACCATGTGACTAGAAAACTTGAGCTATAGGGGTAAGAACGGGGTAAGAAGTCACATGATTGCATGGTCACATGGTGGGTTTAGTCACATGATTTCACTGAAAAGCATGCCAGTTTTTTAAAAATAATTCTTGTTTAAGTAATTAAGTTTTTACCCCTTCTCTTCCCCCTCTTTTACCCCTTCTTTCCCCTTTCCCCCAAATGACAGAGAACTTCTTGCCCCATTTTCTAGCCTCTTTTTTCAATAATCTTCTCTACTTTGGAACAATTGGAAAAATTGGAACATTTGAAACATTTGGACCTTCTTTTGTTTCAATTGTTTCATTTTTGTTCCAATTTTCTGGCAAAATGGTTCGGTTTGTGTGACAATTCATAAATAAAACCATCGGGAATTGAACCACATACCTCTGCCTTTTGCGAGTGGATTCTGCCACACGCCACTGGTGTCAGACTTCCAAATAAATTGCCTGGGTCAAAAAATGTATTGAAACAACTTCCATGCGACGTTACACAAACAGGCTACGTCGTGGTATTTTGTTATATTATACAAAATATTGTACCTTTACCTGAAATCAACATTGTTTTTTTAAAGGAAGTTTTGTTTAAGAATGAGGGGGCAAAAAACCATGTGACTAGAAAACTTGAGCTATAGGGGTAAGAACGGGGTAAGAAGTCACATGATTACATGGTCACATGGTGGGTTTAGTCACATGATTTGGTTGATTTTCACTGAAAAGCATGCCAGTTTTTTTTAAATAATTCTTGTTTAAGTCAAGTTTTTACCCCTTCTCTTCCCCCTCTTTTACCCCTTCTTTCCCTTTTCCCCCAATGACAGATAACTTCTTGCCCCATTTTTTGCGCAGTAGCGAGGTTAAATATTCTCTAGAGTGGCGACACGCTCATTTTAAATAAAACTACGCATCTGCTGCATTGTAACCAAACTCTTTTGTATTTGGTGAGAAGTGCGTACAGCCGTTTACCGACGCTTAATTAAGAGAAATTTGTAGCGTCGTAGGAGGCGTTCCTTGCGTATCGGTGTATCAGTATTATTTTGTCAGGCTTATATTGCCAAGCTGTCCGTCTGACCCGTGATACAGTGGTGAACGGCACGGGCTTGGGCCGGGGGAATGGGGAAGTATTTTTTATGAACTGATGAAGAGCAAAAGGTACAAGAAGCCCTTTCTCCCCTCTCCCTACTTAATCTTCATTCTCGCTCTTATTTAAGCTGCCGTCTCTATTATAATCGTAAATATAGACCCATCGTGATGAAAGATTGCCCAATAATTAGTACGGCCTACCTCTATCGTGAATGAAGGTGTCGGGATACACGAGTTCTAAAGCTATCAGGATCTCAAACCCGTATAAATTCGAGATAGAAACAAATTTACACAGGTGACTAAATAATACCGATGTATACTCCATTTCGCGGACGCGAATTTGTCGCCGCGATAATTTTTTGGGTATAATTGTATATACGACCTTCGTGAAAGAAAATCGTACCTCCGCGAACGCAAAACCTTTCGCGCGACAAATTCGCTAGAGTTAAAATAATTCAAATCTAACTAAAATTCGCGCGCGACAAACAATTCTGATTGGCTGTTGGACCAATCTCATTCAACATGGACGCATCTAAGGAGAAACTGATAATCTCGGTGCAGGATTATCAAAATATGTATGACCTACAATGGAAAGATTATAAAGATCTAAACAAGAAAAAACAATTCGTGGCAGTCAATAGCCCATGATGTAGGAAGTAGGAGCAAAAAGCCTACCTCTTGTGTTGCAGGAGCCATTTTAATGAAATGTGGTTCATAGGCCGTTGCATGCCGGCAAATCGGACTACAATATAGAATAAATGCTTTTCGTTGTAATAGACAGAACCAACAAAAATGGTCTATATTTCAAAGGGTCGGGCAATGCGTTATTGCGTACCTATACAGCTAAATATTATTTTTGTTAACATCAACCGTATTTAATTTTAATTGGCCTTTTGCTCCCTTTTTATTTTCACGACCACCTCATCTCCTTAATTAATTTTCAATGTGTTCAATAGCATCATTACCTGCCTGTGAAAGCATCCCTAAAATCTTTTCCAAAACATTCGTGGATTTAAATCCCGCTAAACAAATCCCTAAAATTATCATAAAAACAAGTAACGGCAACTGTCGGCAGCATTAACGTTGCGAAGATTGATTTATCGCGTGGAGTTGAACGGAATCTGTCGCGCGAAAGAGCAAATTTGACGCGGCGACAAATTCGCATCCGCGATATGGAGCATACATCGGGATTTAGACTTGAAAGAATTCTTGTGAGATATCAAGTGGAACATCAATAGCATCAGTCGCAGTACATTAGAAATACGGAAAGTAGTCTTAGTTTAGAGGCGAACGGGAATGGTTGTTTTTCTTCGTTCATTTTGATTCAGTGATTTTTCAATATGGAATGATTTGCTGCAATACGAATAATGACCAAAAGGAAAAGTGTTGCCATTAATTTAGTTCCCATCTGGAAAATATTGGTGCCACCAAAGCCGCCGCACCTACCTATATAATCACCATTGTAAGGACTCCATTCTGTATATCATCATTATTCCCATTGCGAAAAAAATCCAGTTGGAAATAAGGTTTTGACGACAACATTGGACAACATACAAACCATGATGGTAAGAAGTGAAGAGGAAGGCAGTCTGCTCCACCACACAAGGTTGATTTCTTGGTGCGACCCCAAGTAGCTTGAGATGCATACTTGACACTACTGAGAAATGAATTACAGCGCCCTCACATCGCCGATCCTCAACACTTGTTAAATTATGCACGCACAAAACAAGCGTGGCGCTCTGGCGCTCAAGGGCGACCATGGGACCCTATATGCTGTCCTTGTTAGTGTCCATTACGTCGCCAATCGGTTCTTAGAGACCTTACATTTAATTTAATTCGCAAGGCAGCTGCACGGCACATAGGGTTGGCGTTCATACGATGTTCAGAATCGATAGACAATTGCGTCAACCAAATAGGTCATTGTCAGGTTTCTCAGATGGTTTCAAATTAAGGTATCAGTATTCTAAATCGTATCAGTCCTCTAACATGGCGCAAGGACGCGATGCTGTGTTGTGAATGACCTCAATGCATTCTGGGTAATTAAGACTAGACGGATCAGGTCGACTCTTGAGGGACTGGTAAAACTTGTCTAGGGTATAAGGACATTCGGGCAGCGCGTGATTCACAATGAAATCTGTTCTTCTCAACCCTTTCGGCGTATTAGAGAAATTAGAGAATGAGATATCACTCGGTCTCATGTCAGACCATTTCAAGTCTAGGCCCTTGTTTACGGTTATTGTTTCACTTTCACCAATTTGCGTGGTACAAAAGTCGGAACCATGTACATTTAGACTCATCCAATATCTTTCCTTTCCAGATGGTATCTGTGATTCTGAGTAGAATTGGTAGCAATAATGGCTAAAGCCAACATCCAGTTAGCGTTTCGGCTTCTACTGGTTCACCTAGATGATTTTGAGGAGTTATAAAGGATGAGCATGGAGGGGGGGGGGGGGGGGGGGGGGGGTCTTTACTATGTTCACTATGTTATTCTGCCTTAATCGAGCGTTTTTCCACCTTTTTAGCGTGGGTAACTAAAAGTATCTCTGGGACCAGTTCAATAACGCACTTTGCGGATGACTTCCTGTTCGTAGGAGAATATAAAAGTCAGTGGGTCTGCAACGTTTACTCTTAAAGAATTTAGTCATTAATTGGTCAATTGTCTTTCGTATATAACGTTGTGTCTCTAGGTAGAGCGTTCCACCGTATTAGGCTGATTAATATTAATTGCTGTTCGAAAAAAACATTGGCATTAGATTAAACTAACTGCTGAAGCCAAGGCGGATATAAGAATGTGGGTGTTGTTTGTAAAGGAATTTAACAGAGCTTCGATAATTGCTGATCAGTCGTAGGTGACGAAAGAGAATGCACAGTTTTTTTTACAGTCGCCAGTGGAAGGTTTTGCGGGATGTTACACGGCCAAGAGCCTTTATATCGATGCTCATAAGCGAAGTGCCGGTAAGAGGTGTCTGTTCAATATTAATTCATATGCACTCAGAGTGTGCAACAGTTTGCCCAATGCATGAAATGCGTGGTATAATTATCAAGCACCCAGCGTAATAAGTTCATTATACCTGCATGATACGATGCATCTATCTGAAAGAGGAAACCAAATCATCTTAGCCAGCTGGTGGAATGCATTGGTGTACTTCAACGCTCATCCAGGTCTCAAATGTTTTCCGCCAGAACTGTTCTAAAACGTTTCTTTTTATTTCCAAGTTAAGATTTACTTATTACTTATTTGAAAATGTAACGATTGATTATGCATGATTTATCCAAAGAGTATTAATTTGTACACAAAAGAAATGCAATTGAGTTGATTTGCATGAATGAGTGAAAACTTGGTTAACAATTTAACAGGTTCCCTCTTGTTTAATGTATGTAATATCAAATTGGTATGACTGTATTTCCCAAAATTATTAATTTTGATAAAAGTGCCTCAAATTATTGTAACAAATGTATTGCTAGAATTGAAGTTCAAATTACGGTATAGAACTTTTAATGTTAATTGTTAGTGCCCTTCAGTGTACATTATCGTTTGAATTGACGTTCGTAGTCATTGCAAATTACAAAGGATTGCTACAAATGAGGTATCATTGCAACGAGGAACATTTATCACGAAATATCTGAAATATTAGCGATTGAAAAAGATTTCTGAACTTTTTTAGGAGTTTTTTAAATATTTTTAAACAGGTTCGCCGTCGTAGATAGAAAAGAGACAAATTGGAAAAACGATCTCGCCAGGGAATTGAACCCAGGACCTCATGCTTACAGTGCATGCGCCTAATCCATTAGGCCCCTAGACCTCGCACGGTAAAGCATCTGAAATTCAACACCTAATCGATCACGTATCTACGACGGCGAACCTGTTTACAAATATTTATAATTTGTTTAATACCCGTCTTGAATGCCTAATATTTCTATGTTTTTGAGTAGTTTATTTTTCACATAGGAAGAAAGGAGGTACCTCCCTGATGGGTGTTACAATTTAAGGGGGGGGGGGGGGGTCTATGTTAGTCACATAGTAAAACTCAGTGCTTCGGACAAAAATGAGATATTAGCACAGTAGAAAACTGCTAAGTCTCTGCTTTAAAATGCTTTTTGTTTGAGGTAAATTGGATTTTCGGTTCCGAAGTTATGGTCAACTGAGTTTCGGGTGTCTCAAAATATCGGTGGTGTTTTGTATACATTTGTATGTAGAAAACGCTCACCCTGCGATGTTAAGCATTTTCAGTTTTAATTAGTTTTTGATCAAATAATTGTAACATTTGATGAAATTTATTTATTAAAATATTAAAATAATTAATTACACATCATAAATCATCAAAATTTCAAAGTCAACGTAATTTCTTATGTATTTCTTTATTTTTCTCACCCGGCTATTTTTAAGCCATTTATCTTTAAAAATCAATACAAATGCTAATATAATTGCTATTTTCACCCAAAATGGCTCAAAATGTGTCTAAATTCATGCTCTTCCATAATTGAACAACTATTTTTATCCAAAATGTCAACTTTTTTTCTCGCCAATTTTGATATTTTTCATACGTTTTGCACGATATCTCAAAACTAGAAAACACGCAAACTTGCAATATGGGAACCAGCGTAACTCAAAAACGAAACCTCGTATCAGGGTGATATTTGGAATGGATAATAAGCTTGAATAGTGGAACGACCCGATGAAGCCGGATTTTCAATTTATCTTTCCAAATTTGAATTATAACGTAAAATTACCTGATTGGTCGGTTCCTGGTTACCATGGCAATCATATAAAAAGTCCGGCTTCATCGGGTCGTGCGTATTGCTCCCATACATCATCTACCAAAGTATGGTGAACATGCAACATTTAGTTTTCTAGTTATGTTGGTTCCCGTGTTTAGCCAATCAGAGGCCTTGACTGGTTGGTTACCATAGCAACCAGATCAAAATAACGCGCATTTTTTGAAACGCTGTTTCCAAAATTGGTGAAAATAACATAGACCCCCCCTTAAAAGATTGAAGAACTTCACCCCTACAATAAGTTCTAAAGTATACATTGTTTTTATTTTAAAGTTGTCTTTTAAAATGTAGTTTCCGATATAAATATGCTAATAATAAATTCCTCCTGTATCCATTGTACTTCATCAATGTATGTCTTTTTCTTGAGGTCGTGGAGGAGAGGATGACTTGAACAAATGGCCCTCCGTGCAAGCGCCCTCTATTACTATCAAATACCGTTGGAATCAATTATGTTTCAAACATCCTCAATCTCAAAAATGTATCTTTAAAATAATTGTACATTATTAACTTTTTTGGTCCCAGGTGCTCATACACTGTATATTCAATATATTGCTAATATAACATCTGGTCTTCATGTGACATGATCTAAATGTAAATGATGGCCGTCGGTCTAAAATCTGTGGGTCAATAGTGGTCAAAACACTAGTCAATGAACTACCTTTTGTACACAGAAATGTTTGACCAATCAGTTTTGCCCCCAAAAGGGCACACCTCTATTGACTGCTTTGTCTAAATGTTAACGACCCCAATTGACCTCACTTTTTTTATCAATCGTTGTGAGGATGTTAGCCTGCCGATTACCACCAAAACAGTGGCGTAACAGCCGGGGTGGGGGGGGGGGGGGGGGGGGGGGGGGGGGGGGCAGGGGGGCACAGTGCCCCCCCCCCCCTGAAGGTGCTCAGCAGGAAATTCAAACCTACCCACCAGGAAAAATGGGGGAAGGGAAAAGAGGAAAAGAAGGGGGGAAAGGGAAAGAAAGGAGAGAGAGAAAGGGAAAAGGGAGGAAAAAGAAAAAGAAAAAGGAAAAGGAGAAAAAAGGGGAAAGAAAGAAAAGAAGAAAGGGAAAGAAAGAAAGAAAGAAAGAAAATTTTGCAGTACAAAAAGCACAACAGTCAACAAATTGTTGACTGATGTGCTTTTTGTACTGCGAACTTTTGTGACCGTGCGAAATTTTGTGACCGCGCGAATTTTTTTGACCCTACCCACCCCACTTACGTGAAATTCACGAGGTGACTGACTGGGAAAAAATTTGGGGCAACCTTTTACGAAAAATTCCGGGACGGAATTATTCTAACCAGGAATTTTTTGACTGTGCCCCCCCCTGACAACCAACCTCCCTGGCTGTGCCCCCCCTGACAAGCAACCTCCCCTGTTACGCCCCTGCACCAAAAGCATGTCAAAATTACGTAAAGTCTCTTTATGATAGTACATAATATATGTATGATAGCCTTACAATTCTTGGCGCAACTGTGGAATAACCGGGGGGGGGGGGGGGGGGGGGGATGCAGCATACATTATATAGACTATAGTTTAATCAGCTCCAAATTGGCGAAACCTGTTTACAGCAGCGAATTAATTCAGAAGAAAGTCGCGCGAAAAACGCTCGCATGGTACAATATGGCGCGCAATGTCGCTGTGTCATTGTATGCGTGACACTTGCGTATGCCAAAACCGCGCTTTACGCTTGGATTACTTTTGCGCGCGGATAGATAAAAACCGAATATTTCTTGCCAATTATGATCTGATTGAACTATAGATAAAAATCTAGCATCATTTCCATGTTTAAAGGAGGTGTCCCGCAAGCATAAATGTGTGCATTATATGTTAGAAATATAACTATCGAGCCCAACTTTTGTAATTATATAGAAGAAAACACCACACTTATGACAAAAACAAATAAAAACCGCAATCTCTCAACATGCCCTTTTTAAAATTCGCGGCGATCAAAAGTCCCAGTGTCGATGATGTCATAGTTGTACAATGCACATGCGCAAATTTGAGCACCGATACCCATGACGTCATCGACACCGGGACTTTCAATCGCCGCGAATTTTAAAAAGTGCATGTTGAGTGATGGCAGTTTTTATTCATTTTTGTGACTAGTTCGGTGTTTTGTTCTATATAATTACGTAACTTCGGCTCGATAATTATGTTTCTAACACATAATGCTCAATGTTGTGCTTGCGGGACCCTTCCTTTAACAGTCGCCCCGAAATGTAATTCTGATTGCATACTATTGCATACTGATTGCATGTATGTCGCCGAACATTCCAGGTGTAGTACATGTAGGAGAAAAAATTCCTCTGGATCGATAGTCCGCCTTGTACAGTAATGGTAGATTGGTAGGGCACTCACCCCTACACGGAACACTAGTTTTACGCTTCATTCCGTGTGTGTCTATGAAGGCCGGACTATCACTTCAGGGGACCATGGCTGTGATACACCTGGTGTCGTTTTTTGTGCCTAGGCCTAATACAGGGTCGAAAGGTCACAATATCTTTATACGCATATATACGATCTTTTCACGTTTTGCTCAATATCTCAGTAACCACACATCGGAAGTGGGGCAAACTATACATTTTTAGAATCCTGGTGCTCAGACAAACAATTTTCAGCTAAATTGAAGCAACTTGAATTTTCGATTCCCTAATATGGCGGCCATATTGGAATTGGCCAATATGGCTGTCCCAGAAGGCTCCAATTTTGGCATCCATCAAAAATCAAAATAATTTGGTATGAGCAACATATGGGCCAAATTTGGTGCTTTTAGACGAATGTGAACTCAAACCTCCCCTGTGATGCCCTAACAGTCCCAACTATAGAGTGCGCTATGTTATGGGCCAAATCTAAACAATGCACAGATTGTGAGATTCAATCGCCTGATGGTTGATGTAGGTTGTAGAAGGTGTGACTAAAGTGAGGCTCTGAAGTAGAGATAGGTTTTATAGTGCGGGACACGTAAATAATTTCGTTCCGTACTTTTTACTGGGACAAATACTACAAGTGAGCCATACATAACATTCCGATACTCCGAATTTAAATAATGAACACATTGGTATACGGATCGTTTAAACGTTTCTTAAAGAAAAGTTGTTGAGACTTATGAAATTAATCCCTGTGAAAAGAAACGATTTGCAATGACCGGTCGGTCACCGACGCAGTCAGCATGATTTCTTGAGTCAGGTGGTCGGAGTGCATTCCAATCAGTTCAAATACGTGCCTTATGTATGTACATTGCATGGTTTAATATATACCAGAAAAATATACACCTCTTTGAATAATATTTGTATTACTATTTAAAAAGTGAATACAATGATATATATTATATTTCTCTTTTAAAGTACAACATTGAGAGAGAAATATGTATTATTTCTCTTATAAAGTCAACATTGAGTATTGGTGCAAAGCTGAGACGAGGCCAGTGATAAGCATACAAGAAATTACATTTTTGTTATCACAAAATTGTTTCATTTTGTGATAACTTATGCTAATTAACTTATTTGTATCCACCCCGTGGCTCTAGTTTTCTCGACCGTTGAAGATTATTATATATATTTTGTCGTGAGCAAGAGGGGGGGGGGGGGGGGGGGGGGGGGGGGGGGGGGGGGTGGCACGTTAAGTACAGTGTATATGAGGGCCGCCGCTTTGCTACTATTCTAAACACGGAATTAAATACCTATCCGTAATCATGTAATAGACTGCCTGTGATATAATACAAGATTAAGTTGTATATTTTGATCTCGATTATTGTGATAGAGCAAAGTTCACCGGGCAATAAAGACTTTGATCAAAGCGATTTAAATACTTCAATCAAAAATCAAAATCATTCAATACAAGAAACTTATCGACCATGACACGAATTGGAATTTCGCTCGTGTCTCTCGTCTGCTTATTTTTTGCAGGAGCACACTGTAAAGTTACTAAACATCGTTACGGATATCATGGTCCAGGGCCTGCCCTGGATACGCGGGGGTCGCAGGTACTCAATGACAATGAAGATGAGGCTATTGCATTTCTAAATACCTTCAATGAAATGGCTATGGTTGTCTATTATGACGATGTCACCGCCGCGTGGAATTATCAAACGGATATTACTGAAGAACATCAACAAAAAATGGTACGTTTCTCTATGGCTCGTTATTTTTTGTATCATTGAAAGTCTCCATCATTTTCTTCATCTAAAAACTGGTAATAGACGATGATCCGGGACGGGTTATAAGCTATAAGCTGGTAATGCGTCGCCGGCATGTTTGCTCATTGGGCGCGCTGACGCGTCACTACGCACACACACCTCACCCCGCAAATAATGGGGTTATGTGGTGTCTTATAAATACGGGTACGGGTGAGGTTATGGATGTGGTACCCGGGCGGGGGCTATTAAAGCAACGCGGTTTGAGGGAGTTAATGAAATAAGGTGGTATAAGCTACGGAACCGGAAGGTTGATACAGTAAGTAACGTGGTATAACTATAGATAATGGGGTCAGGAAAATAATGTGGTTTCTTTATAAGAATAAACAGTTGAAACGGATTCGTCAGAAATTAAAAAAAAACACCATTTGACCTAAACAAGTAGACTGACAATTTACACACATCCATAGTATGCATTTTAGTATTGTCTTTTTGGTGTTAATATTTTTAACACTCATAATGTGTTGTTCTATTTTACAGGTTTTCTGGCTAGCCCTGCGTACTAATCTGTGCGAAGCGCGGGCATCCCTCTAGTGCTCATAAAATAGGCTATCGTAAAAATAAGATTCGAGCAATTTATTATTTCTTTCTGAAAAGGTGTACCAGGTATTTGTCTTCAACATTTAGAAGCTGATACGCAGTATACATGCATTGCCCTTGTCCTGGTTATTCAGCTATTGATCCCCTTTTCTCTATCTTTCTTTAATACGTTAAAATGCATAGGCCTAGATAGGTGTTTCAATGGCATATGCGCAGTTCTGTTTAAATTGTACAAATCTGGTTAGATAGATGTCGTTTTATGTTATGAATAAACTATGTCTTCTTATTTTTTCTCATCTGTAGCAACGTACTATTTAATACAAATTTGAATGTGTGGCGGCCATTCAAAATTGTAAATAGTTTATGTTTGATGAATACAACTGTATCAATAGCGGTCATATTTGAAAAGATTGCATTTGCTTATGAAGTCGATGGGAGGACTGAGCCCGACGGTATATCGTCAGCCTGCTTCGATAATTGCCTAACTCATTTTTTCTAGTTCTTAGAAAACAACAAAAGTATGAAACCTGTTACCTGTGTACCTGTTACTCATTTTTTTATTATTGATGGATGGATATTCATTATGTGGAATGTGCCTTTGATTGTTGATGCCTCAATTGGCGTGCATGGATGCACTAATCCAAGTCATATAGAAACAGATGAACACAGCCATACAATAATTTGATTAATTCCATGGATTTGTCAATGCAAATTCAATAATGCAAAATGAGTAACATGTTGGAGTGGTCTGGTGGCCCTTTTTCAACAAAACTCTTCATTTATCAACACTTTTGATTGGTCAATGACTTAGGTATTATAACAACATGTGCATAATGTAATGAAGTCATGATTTATGCAAAAAACTCAGTTTTGCTGAAAAGTGAGTTAGGCAATTATCGAAGCAGGCTGACGATATAGAGCTGCGTCTCAGTAGAGTAGCGAGTGGGGGGAGAGGGGGGGGGGGGAAATCGGCAAAATGGGGACGAAAAAGGCGGAAAATCATGTTAAATCAGCCGTTTTTTGACCTGGTTTCTTTGAAATAGGGACCGTTATGGGGATCTATGGGGATCTTGCCCCCTCGGAGTGGCTGGGCTGGCTACGCGCCTGCGGCGTCTCCCGGCTGCGTCTTCCGGCTGCGTCCCTATTTGCTTCTGAGGTAGTTGACAATGGTTTATTGAAGAACCATATTCATTGAAACAACTCAGACAAACACTATAAATAAAATAAAAAAATATCTGCGGTTTTATGGTGCTATCACTTCTATCTTGGGTTGGGTTTGGGTACTTTATCGATAAGGGACCTGACAATAATCAACTAGGGTGCTATAAACATGATAAAGGAGATATCATGCTAACGATAGCTATGCGTCTGTTAAATACGAGGGTCATTCAATAAGTTCTACCTCCTACCTCATAACATTGCTATTATATAAGCCAGTCGTATGAAATATTCCACAATTGTAGCTTTGAATCTCAGCTACGAATTCATTGTAAATTAATTGGTTTGAGTACTGTTTGAACTTTTCTGGAGATGCTGTGAAAACCAATGGTCCATTTAGTGCGACGGAAACGGGTAGAAAATAGCCAAATGTCTTCTAAGTGCTATTAATATCCTTGGTGTAATTAATTTATGAGTTAGACTGGTGTTAAGCCTTTATTACTGAATAAAGCCGTCTAATCCTTTAATCCTTTAGTAACACAGTTTAACACAGATTTTGTGCTAATTCCGCGCAGAATTACATGGTGAATTTTTGGGGTCGGAAAAGAAATATGTTGTCGTGTGGTGATCTAGACCTACAGTCGATTTTTTTCTTCTTCTTCAGAATATAAAGTAAATTCGATCCTAGACCTTGAATACGAGTTTAATGAAATCCCATTGAAATCTTGTGTAGAGCTGATACTGGGCGTCTCGCTTAAACCTGTATAACTGGCATTTGTGAAAAGCCCGGTAATACATGTGGTACTGCTAGTCTACTGCAGCAACAGCATATCTCATAGTAGCTGATGAGATATAAAGGGTTCAACAAAAGAAAGTATACCACTTTCCTAATGTCATTTTGAGTAACTTTCAATTTGTTTTTGACCAAACAGGCTAGATAGGCATTTAGAGGAATCTTTTAGGCATAATTTGATACCAAATTTGCCCCCTAACAACAAAGATAAACCATGATTAGCACCATTTAAAGGATAATATCCCATTTTCAAAAGTCGCATTTCCAATACACAGCACGAGAAGATTTTGTTAATCTTTCCATGTTCTCCCCATCCATTAACATTCCTTTACATTCAAATCCTTCACCCATGCATCAGTTTACATTTGAATTAGCCCGCGCGTTGAGGGATATGCGCGGTGATCAGTACGGGATAAATACGGCATGTGTGTGTTAACAATTGGCCCTTTCTTCTCGTGCTGTGTATTGGAAATGCGACTTTTGAAAATGGGATATTTTCCTTTAGATGGTGCTAATCATGGTTTATCTTTGTTGTTAGGGGGCAAATTTGGTATCAACTCATGCCTAAAAGATTCATCTAAATGCCTATCTAGCCTGTTTGGACAAAAACAAATTGAAAGTTACTCAAAATGACATTAAACAAAGTGGTATACTTTCTTTTGTTGAACCCTTTATAACAAAAGTTTGAGAAGAGAAGCCAAGGTGAGAATTCCAATATTTCTAATATTTTAAATATATATTAAATTAGTATGCACATTTACCGGTGCGATTGATGTAACACTCTTTGTGAAGTTGTATAGGCATCTACTTTGATCCAGTTTTAAATAACACCTAAACTCGAACCCATGAATTCGATGGACAACAAGCACGTATTTTCACATCAATACTTATATGGGAAAGAGAGTCATGCGAGAGTGACGTTTTACCTACGAATTTTGAAAAGTTGTTTCATGACACTGCAAAAGACTATACGTGATTTAGTGATGCGCGATTTTAATCCGAGACGAGCATAGTTTCAACGGAAAGTACTTAATTCGCCATCCATATCCTTCATTATGATGAGATACACTTTATAAACACAGAACTATTTTCATGATTCTCAATGCATATCAAGTTCAAGGGCCGTTACAACCCATGCACACTATTTGAATCACCCTGTACATAATTATATTAAAAATGCTTGATAAAAACAATTAACTCAACATTTATGCTGGTTGTTTTTACGCTTCTGTAAAAAGTGGTGAATTTTCCGCGATATTTTATTTTCGCTCTCTTAATTTCTGACAATTTTCATTGTTATATAAGGCGTGAAAAAGCGAACGTTTCAACGGATGTAGCACCAGCTGGTAGGCATACCACAAAACAAAATCAGGATTTAATTGCGCGTTAGAACGTTTGTGAATTATATTAAAAGAGTTTGATGATATTCATTTACAATGAAAATAGGAAACGACAATTTATTTAATATGCGTTTTATCCAATAATCCAACATTTTACATTTGTGTTTGACTCTATTGGCAATCAACCTCATAGCCATGATCTGCTACAATGGTTTTATTATATCATTCGATAACATTGTTTATCATTATTAGAGTATATGATGTATATTACAGTGAGCAGAATTTGGTTGTCACTTCTTTTGATCGTGGGGAAAATGTACATAATCTGTTCCAGCGATGATGCCTATGAAAAGAGCGAAACAGCAGCGATATTATTTCTACGGCGTTACAATGAGCGAGCTATGGAGGTAAATTATGAAACTGAACTCGCGAATTGGAGGTATGAATCGGATATCAATAAGAGGAATGAACGGAAAAAGGTAGGTCACGTGATCAGTCAATTCAGATGGAAATTCACGCGAGCGTGCTTTGTTGTTGTTCGCGGAGCTGCGCGTCAAGATGCATGAGCTGCGCGAACAACTACGCATGCATGGGCGTGACGATATCACGATTGAATCTATTAGGACGCGCGGTCATTTTTTAAATCGCCCGGCTACGCACATCAGAGCTTGCACACGTACGCTCATATGCATGTACGCAAACACGCACAATAACAAGCTATAACAAGAACTGTCTTTAAAAAAGACAACGCGGTGTAGGTATTGTCTACCTAGTAAAGAAACAGTACCATACAACACATCATTTCTTTCAACAATCTCTCAAAATCATCTTAATTGATAACATTGTATAATTAAATTTTAATGCATAACGCATAAATTCATGTCTTCAAATATCACGCCATACCTATTCGACTCAAACGAGGTATCCGCCAAGGTTCTCAACGGCTCTACGCTATTGTGTCCAATTTTACATTAACGTTGGTTAAACAATTGTTGTGTTGCCCTTTCATGAAAAGTTATGATATTGTCGGTCGGTCGACTGGATTTCCCTTTAAACTCAACCATTTTAAACCTACATTGAGAGAGGTCAATATATTTTTAAACTGTAAAAGATGGGGAAACACAGTGCTGGCTGTATTTTCTACCAAGGGTGAATAATTTTGTATTGAATTATAAGAAACAGTTGCACATGTCAACCGAACAATCGGTATAAAATACAGCTCTGTAATTATTACGTGTCTGTTATGACTAATGTAGCATGTTGTATATACATAAAGATACTGAATTACAGGGCCCTTGGAAATATATTTTGTATGGGGTGCTGTCAATTTGTAAGTCTTCACCACTACGGCGTGGGATCGAGGGATCCGCTTAAGGGCCCCTTTGGCGGGGTTCAGAGGTAGGAGCCCCCTTAAGCTGTTTGGTTTTAGCATGTTTGAATAACCAAGAAAAGCTC